>NDXZ01015592.1:23150-38154 GCA_003055125.1 Paykullia maculata
AAATATAAAAATTGTATACGCATGATATTTTATCGTCCTACGTCGCTGCAGTTATGCACTACACATTTTTATCGATGTCTTAACGACATGAAGACACGATCCACGTTTGCAATATGATGCACTAGTTTTTTTGTTGGGCCGATTTATTTCATTTTTAATATTTCTGATGTATGTAAAGTTTACACTGGCCTCGATACTTGTTATTTGATAAATTTTACACCAATTTTGTTAATGAAAAACTAACAAACTTAAGCCTATAGTACACGAAATGTAAAACGCAACATGCGCATACAAATTTAACTATAAAATGTATTTAGGGAAAATGTATCTAGTAAAATGTCATGAATTCGGTGTAAACTGTATTGAAGTCTAAAAATTCCTTTAAATAGCTTTTAGAGGTGGAACTATTTTTAAGCGACGGTTACATTTCTTTTATGAGAAAATTCGTTTAGCTTTAGTGTCTTTTTGAAAAGGAATTGTTTAAGTGGATAAATAATTTTAACTCATACTCAGGCACTTGCGGGATTATCCGCCCCATGAATTTCCGCACATGCATGTTCGCTCTGCCGCACATCCGCCAATACGTTACAAGATGTTTGGGTTTTGTTTTACATACATAAATTTAAATTCACAAATTTTATTCATGTATTTGTTTGTATTTTTTTCTTGTCAAATCCTCTGACATACATATGTAGATACAAATATGTGTACAAATGTATGAACATACATATGTATGTATGTGCAAAACGTTATATTATATTGCAGATTAGAAAATAATTTTTTATATATTTCTTCTTTTCAAACCGTATAACAATTACAGTTTTTAGTAAAAATTTTGCAACAACTTAAGCCAGACTTATTCTCGCTATTAAAAACTCATTTAGATCGCAAGCTTTATTTTAATATGGGAGTGGGATATAAAACGAACATTAAAAAAAATATCATCACTTTTTTGATTTTGTGATAATCGACTAAACACTTAGTAAATAATTTTGTGTTTCCCTTAAATTTTTAACAATATCGCAAAAAAAAATTCGATACCTTCTTTTAGGGCTAAAAATTAATTTAAATTCTCAGGTGTTTAATAAAAGTTACTTTTAGCCCTAAATCGTATTTGTTTGCAAATTTTAAAGCATGTTTTTATATAATTTAAAACAAATTTGAATGAAATGATTTAACTCTCCCTAAACATCATTCATAAAGATTTATTTCAAGGGACGTGCCTTAAATATTTATTTTATCCAAAAATCAGAAAAGTTTTTATGTAACTTTTCATCTTTGCTAATGACTTCTTTGTTCAATTGAATAATTAACTTTAATTTTTTGCATCATAAATGGAAGCATAAAAACTTTTATACTTTGAAATTTTTTTATACAAGTCAGAGAGTTAAGCGAAGAAAAACATAAACTTTTCTGAATTCATTTTTTTTATAAATTGAATGTTTATATAAATGATATTTAAATAAGTAAAAGGGAATAATTTTGAAGTTCAAGTTGTCTGACAAAGTAAATAAAATTGTTTGTATAAATTAAAGGTTTTCTGTTTATTTTCAGAATAAATTTATAACAAGACTTTTGCTTTTATATATAAAACATGAAGTTTTAAAAAATAGCTTTTGTTATTTAATTAAAATTTTAAATATAAAAATTAATTAAAATAATTTTTTTTTTTGCAAAAAAGTTGACATAAAGAATTTTTTAATCAATCAAACAGTAGAAACTTTTAATTAGTTTGTGGAGTATTTTACACCGCAAAATAACTAAAACCTAAGCTTATACATATAAAGAAACAAAATTAAGAGTCAATTTACGCCTGCTGTAGCGGAAACTAAATGTTAACTTTTTCCAAATGAAAATAATAAGCTAAAAGTCTAATTTCTGCTCTTTAGATTTTCCAAGATTTTAATACATAAGTCAGACTAGAATTTAAGAAGTTCTACATTTAGTTACATATATTTATTTTACTTTGCAAAACATTAATTAATCACACATGTTGCACCCACACTCACAACACACACACTCGTATAGATACACATAAGTAGCATCCCACTAAACAATAAACGAAGATTGTATGAGTGGTTGACAAGAATTCGGAACTATTTGTTTAAGGAATTCTTTACAAATTCTGGAAAAAAAACCTAGGAAAACTCTAAAGGAATATTGAACATATCTGATAAATATCTGAAAGAAATCATATAAGACATTAGACAACGGTCAGAATTTTTTAAGGGAAGTCTAAAAAACATGAGATTTTGGTCACAATTTTTTATGAAAAGTCAGCAAAAACATCAGGCAAATGGTTGTTTTTTTATAATATTTTTAACACTTTTTCGTGTAAATGTCAAAATATTTCCTTAAGACTTCTTTAGAAAATACTTAGACTTTGCTAATAATTTTTACGCTTTCTAATCTGTTAGTTCTTATATAATAAGGCTATCCGTTTACAATTGCTACAAAACACATTTGAGATTTAAACTTAACAATATCTAAATTCTTTTTCACTTTTACTTATTCGTACAACTTATTTGCACTTACTAACGCACAGCTTAAACTTATGAAAATGAATAGAGTGAGAATAAAAAATGTTATTTACAGTTAATTATTTATGTCTTTAAAAATTAAAAAAAAATCCCTTTCAAAAATCCCATAAAAAAATCTCATTTTTTTGGCTCAACAAAAAATAATCTGGCCTTTGTTAATGTTTCTTTTTTTTAAATTAAAACAAAAACAAAAATTTGCTTAAGCTTATGTGGAGAATTGTCGGTCAAATTTTGTACGCCAAAACCTGTTTGAGTTCAGAAAATGTGCAGAATTTTCTGTTATATGTCTTAAGAATAACAAAAAAAAAATTTACTCTAACAATGTGGAGACAAGTCGCAAAATTATCGTAAAGAAAAGAATTTCCTTTGACAATGTGCAGATTAGTCTAATAAAAATCGCCAAATATTTCGAGTATGACGTATGAAAATGTAAAATGGCTAAGTAGTATTTAGACAATTCGAATAACATTCTGATAAATCTTCAGAAATAATTAAGAAAATTCTGACATCTGACATGTTGGCAAAAATTGTTTAGCGGAATAAGTTTGTTGTTGTAGTGTTTATGCTTCTTTAATGGTAAAATTGTTACAGTGCAATGTCGAATGCCGAAATTTACTGTTATTAGTCAGCTATTTGCAAACGGAAATGATAACGATTGTTTAACAAATATGGGCTTTTGTTACCTTAACTAATGGCATATAAAATGAAATAAAAGATAATTAGCTAAACCATTGCCATATGTTAACTAATGATAGTGAATTTTGGCATAAATTAGCTAAAATCTTTTTACAGAACCTGGTTTTTTTCGCTTTTGTTAACAAATTTGAAAAAAATATTTTCATCCACTAGTAAAAGGCGTACTGGATGACTTTTATCATTTGGCATTAGTAGTTTAAAATTGTTTTGTCAAATTGTAAAATATGGGCCTTGATTCTTTTTCACTTTTCCTATTTATTTAACAAATTGTCTTAGAAAATTATTAACGTCTTGGCTAAATTTCATTCGATTTCGCTTAAAAGTTTGTACGTAGAAATGTTTCCTAAAGCCAAAGCGAGTCCGAGTGCTACAAAAATCAAAAAATATATATACTTACAAAATGTCCCAAGGGGGTAGTAGGGAGTAGAAAGGATGATTCTTAAAATAAACAATTTGTCAGTTGCAGTGAATTCAATTTTGTTTTTAAATAAATGAATTTCTATTTGTTTTTTTTTTTAATTTTAGGAAATTTTTCAAACTTTAACCCATACCTTTAAACAAATTTGTTTAACTGTATGTATTAATATTAAATTTGACACGCAAGCAAATCTGTTTGCGTCAATATAAATAACTTTACTTTCATTGTCGTTCACATTAGGGTGGGTCAATTTGTATAAATGCCAAAAAATGAAAAATCGTCCGTGGTGGGTGGGGGGTTGGTGAAATGATTTTACGAAAAATTCTAAGCAACTTTGTTCTAGAAACCATAGGTCTAAAACGATTTTCGATCCCGCGCAATTTCGAAAATATATTATAAATATTACTTCACTTCATGATTTGTGTGAAATTTTCATTAACAGGAAGGTGTTGAAAACCGAGATGATAATTCTAAGTTTTGTTTTAAGATGAAAGTCTTTACAGACTTTCCTTATTTAAAAAATTAATATTTTTATCTATAAACTGCTACTGCTTTCGTATCTATAACGAAAAACTAGAAATTACGTATACATCGCACACAACTAGATGCTCACTAGCAAGCCGATTAGCCTAAGCAAATAGTTGGAAAAGAGTTTATTTATAAAGAATTTCTAGCTGCCAATAAAATGGGTTTGATTTTAAGTTAACATTAGCTTAGCAGAATAGATAAAAAATACAATAAAAAGGCACTTATGCTAACTCCATGCTAAAGTTTCGTTATAGATACGGCCGCAAATTTTTTTTAAGAAATTATATACAAGACGTATACTTAATTATTAAAACGAACATCATTAAGTATTCGTATTTTAAAATTTCTTACAAATATTTTTTTCACTGCTTTATAGTGTTTTCACATCAAGAGGTTAAACCAGGTTTTAACATTAAAACCATATACAGCTGATTTTGCGTTTACACTACAAGTTTATTTAAATCAGGTTTTAACTCACAGTTTGTCCAAAAAATTTATTGACAATAAAATAAATTTC
Source organism: Paykullia maculata (assembly GCA_003055125.1). Classification (NCBI taxonomy): domain Eukaryota; kingdom Metazoa; phylum Arthropoda; class Insecta; order Diptera; family Rhinophoridae; genus Paykullia; species Paykullia maculata. The sequence continues at coordinate 27,850 of NDXZ01015592.1, forward strand.
TCGTATAAATTAGTGTATTTTATAACGCAGTACTTTTTTATATTTCTGTTATAATATTTACTTGACCAACTGTATAACAGCTGTTTTTGTTTGTATGAAAAATTAAGAAATTTTGAAAATGCGCTCCCAAATAGAAATTATTTTGTTTTTCTGTAAATTAATGATTTAAAATTATGGCAAATGGAATCACGAAATGGTTTTTTCTCTATGGAACTGTTGCTGCTGCATCCATTGTTTAAAAAATTGAAATTATTTACTTTTCTTTACTATTGTTGAGTGTCATCTATTACTGTTATCTATTTTTAGTACACCAAAAACAAGGTTGTATTTCATAAAATCAACTTAAAACCAAAACAAAAAAGGTTTTTAGATGATTTTAACGAAATTATTTTATATGGTAAAACCAGGTTTTAATATTGGTTTTAACGTAAATACCAAATTTTTAGTTGAAACCCTCAGTGTGAAAACACTATTAAATCCTTACAACATATTTTTGAATTTGCGCGGGATCGAAAATCGTTTTAGACCTATGGTTTCTTCGTAGAATCATTTCCCCCCTACGATTTTTTCATAAAAAATAACGGCACACCCTAATGTACATACTTCCTCAACGTGATAACGTGACAATGTCATAACACAAAATTTGAAATCCTTAAGAAAAACTAATAGTTTATATGTACATATTTTTCTAATATGTTTAAATTAAATATAAAATTGTCTTAATAAATGAGTTTTTGTATTTCAAACAGGTTTTTAGTATTTTTCTTATTTTCGAAAAAAGAGCCATAATTCACGTTCCCATATTTTAGGCTGAATTAAGATACAAATCTATAAACTATAACCGTATTAAAATACCAACATTTGTGAGAATGTGTTCCACTTCAAAATTTTGAATAAAATTTAAAGTTGTATACTGAATTCAACGAGAAGAGACTCTTTTTGCTTAAAATATATTTTACTATCTGCTACCGGACCAAAAAAAAATTTATTTGTTGCATATTTATTTTTTATGAATTTTTAAAAAAGAAAAATTTCAAAATTTTCTATAAAAAGAGGTTTTTTCGTCACAAGTTTCCCGATATCTCTTAAACTACTGAGCAAATTTAAAAACAATATAGGCTCAGCTTTAAAATAATTTTATTGCCGAATTTTATATTTTTGTTTTAGTTATATAAAACAAAGTGTTCTTTAGTTAAACGAACATATGTCATGTAACTGCCTTCATTTTTGACATAAAGCTAAGTATATTTTGAAAACTTGAGCTGACAAAAATATTCAACTTATATATTTGAATTCTGTGTAACATATATAGTCTACAACAGCTAAAATTTTTCCGGCAACAAATAAAAACCTTATATTTGTAAAGTAGTGATATTAATAAAGTTTTAGTTGTTAAGTCCACAACAAATAAATTTATTTGTGTAAAATTTCTGAAACATTATCCGACATAAAACATTATCAGTCTGCCAAAGTTTTAATATTTTTTTTTCTCAGCAGTTTATGTAGTTTTCGGTAGTGAGAGCTAAAACTACGGACGAAGTATTTAAATTTTAGTCCAGCGATAAGTGTTAACGTAAGGTACATATATTTGTTATAAATATAATCTTTATTTATTTATGATATTAAAAATCCAAGTTTAATTATTGTAAATACAAAAATAAGTTGAAAGTCATAGAAGAAACGAAAGAAACGCTGTTTTACTTAAAATCATGTTTTTTGAGTTATGACCCTCTATAAGCAAATGATGGATATGTATTTGTTTATCACGTTGGTTTATGTTTAAAGTTAATATATTTGGCATCTGCTAATTAAGAGTTTTTTTTTAAATACTTTTCTATATTATATTGGATATACATTTCGTAATTGCGTCTTGTTAAGAGGAAACCATTTCCTCGCACACGTCTGCAACAATGGCAATTGTGGGCTACAATTTTTTTTTTAACTAAATGCTTGTATAGAAACTGTGCTAAAAATACAAAATACACTGTAATTTATTATGACAAGTAAGCAAAGAGATTGAAACTAACAACAACAACTGTTTTGATAATTTTTTTAGGCAAAAGTGCAATAGAACCAATGGATAAAATCTATGATGAAATTGAAATTATTTATGTATTGGTTGTTATGGTCAACCTAATACATACATACGTTAAGTCCACAGCTACAAATGCCATTGGCTACAATCGTCACTGTGTAGTTAAATACATAATTATAATGAATAAACTTTTCTAAATTGTTTATAATATTTTAACTTTGTAATGTTATTTTGTGTTAAATAAAATGTAATGTTTTAAGGCTCCCATTAATTTTTAATTTCTTATTAATTTGGCAGCCCTATTAGATGTCACAGTGTTAAAAGAAATTGGCCTAAGCTGGCGATCGCAGCAACTATGGTCATGTTAGCTGAGAGGGCCTTACAATAATCGTTTACATATAAACGTATTTAATTTAATTTTGACAGATTGTGGTCGGTAGCCTTTTCTCGTCTATATGTTTAAAGCATCAATCATACCAGTATAAAGAAAATTCATTAATTTTAAATTAATTTAAACCGTATTCTTATGTAAATACATACATATATGTATACATATGTACATACATATAATTTTTGAAAGACGAATTGCAAACTTTTTTAAACCTAAAGAGTAAAGAGCGAAAATTTCCCTTAAAAATATTCGTAATGGTTTTTAAAGTCAGCGGTTGCCCTTAGCCATATTCATATCGTCACCTAATATGCAAAAGGGCGTAACAGCAAAAAAAATCAAAATCGAGTTTTTGATTGATTATAATGCACTAAGCCAAATTACATGTCTCTCCAGAATTTTGAACTTATACGTCAAGAAAAACGATTTTACAAACGAAATTCAAAAGGCCGTAACAACAAGTGTATACATTTCAAAAACAAAAAGGCGTAACAACACACTTGAATGAAAAAACCGACTGTTTTTATTTTTGAATAACTAAGTTGCCTACAACGTTTTTTGCTTCTCCTATAAAAAAATAAAAAGTGTTGTTACGCCTTTTTGCATATAAGGTGACGATATGCAAAATATAATCTATAGTCCCTTAAGAACGTGTTAAATTGTTTTGGGCCTAATAAAACATTTAAAGTTATGTCTGCGAACAATAAATGGAAATGTTACATATTTTATTTGAACACATGTACAAACATGCTTATACACATACATATGTATGTACGTACATACATACTTATGTATGTGCATATGTAGAAATAAACATCGAAAAAACTTGGAAACGTTAAGAGAGAAACGAAGAAGAAGAAACGTAAAAATAAAAATTAAATATTAAATTCACAGCTAAATGAAATGTGTTTAAAAGAATACAAAAAATGAAATCTATGACGTAGTCAAATATGTAAAGAAAAACAAATCTCTAAGTTTGTTACTTTTGTAGTTGGCATAGTCGCCTCAAAGCGTTGCCAATGACATTTTTTACCTCATAAGAATAATATATGGGCCAGAGCTTGTTTTATAGATATGTATGCATTGTTCTTATGGTGTTGTGAAACTCAGATAATGAAAAGACATTTAAAAGAATCATGCCTCAATAAATTTAAAAATATCCCCGAAACAGGGGTCGTGACAAATGTTTTTTATATACATACATTCATATTTTTAAAGGGGCAACTATTAACTCGATTCGTTATAATTTAAAGCAGATTTATTTAAGCATTTTTCCTTTAGGAACTATAAAATCTGTTATCATCGAACTTAAACAAATCGCTTCAATAATGGTAAATGATTTGTCAAGAAGGGGTAGTTTAATAGCGAAATAAATGAAATCTTCTATATAAAAGAGGCACATCAGAACACTTAATTTTAAAAATTACCAAAGAATACAGTCAGTGTCAATTGCATTTTAATCGCCAAAAGCTTGCAAGACGTTGAATTAAATGGCAACCCTAATAGGTTTCATACCTTAAATAAAGCCATCATTAAACATACTTTAATTTAATGCTGTAAGATGCTGAGCACATTTAAACAAACATAAAATTGCATAATAAAAACAAGTAGAAAATTGATAGTTGATCGAGCCCGGACGCAATATATAAGAAATGAAATTCTTTTTATTAATGTTAACGCTTAAATATGTATAATATATAATTAAAGGATTCAAAAGCTAACTTAGGATTTCATAATGTCATATGTACCAAAAATTTAAAATGGTTTAAGATGCTTTTCATACTAGAAGTGTCCTAAAATAATATGACTCTTGTGCTGTTGTTAACTGTCCTTAGCCGAACGGAAAAAGCAACAACAAGGTACAATTAAAATTTTTTAGGACATATAGCATTATGAGATCATAAGTTAGCTTTTGAATCCCTCAAATATATAAAGCATATTAATCTTTTAACTTATGATGGTGTAGGATATAAAAACTTTTCAAATATTATTATAACAATTTTCTTTTGTCAAAAAATTAAATGAAAACTAACTATTTAGGCAAAGGGAGGTTTTTGTTTGTTTATTATATTTTATTCTTTTTTCTATTTTCAAGTGAAAAACAAAAGAATAAATTTCAAAACTGCAAAATATTTTAAGAGGGAAAAATATGTGTTTAAAAAGGTTGAACTTAATTTTAAGGTGTAAAAATAAAAGGAAAAAAATAAAAAACCAGACTTTTTAAATGTCTGCTATTAATTAAAAAAATGGTAAATAATTTGTTTAAATTTGAACAATAAATATAAACAATAATATATGTTAAACATATTACCTATTTAAATCTGCCGTATTTAGTTAATAACTTTTATCTTCAGATTTTGTATGGGCTACTCTTTAACATAGAAAAAAATTTTTTTTATTTTCTTAAGATTTTAGAATTATTTGTGTAAAAACTATAACTTCTAATCTCATTTTATAATTTTCACTTCAATCAAAGGCAATTCTGCATAATATTCTGGTTAACGAATGTAGAAAATACAAGAGTTAAAATTAGAATAAAGAAAATGTCAATGCAAATAGTATGAGAGATATCACGACAAAATGAACAACTTGTTTCTAGATTTTTTCGTTCAGCGTTTGTTTTCTTGTTTTGCCAAAAAAAAAAATTGAAAACAAATATAAAAAATAAAATATTCCAAAAGCATTGTCAGCATCATAACAAAACTTGTTAATTTTTTTTTAATTTTTACATTTTCTATTGTTATTTAAATTTATATTTCAAACTGTAATTTTCAAATTGAAATATCAATTATAAAAACCAATAATAATTTCCTGACGATACCACACAACGGAGTGGCAAAATATTGAAACGAAAAATATAATAAAAATAAAAACTATTTTTATATAAAAACCGACCTGAAGCTTAAATTATAAATGTGTGAAAATAATATCAAAAAGGTCAAAAAACTAGAAAATATATAAATCTTGTTAATTTTGTAAAATCAAAAGCAAAAAAAAATTCTCCCATTTGCTTGGAAATTCCAAGCTATAATATGATAGAGGATTAAATTGTGGTAAATATAGTTGCAGTATCGGTTTATAGAATACAAAACAAAAGATGCAGGAGGATTAAGACTAGTTTGTAATCTGGTGTATCAAAATATATTGGGAGATTTTCAGAAGCCGTTTGGACCATTGGTTAAATTTAAGACAATACGTCATGTAGTGAATGCCCTCAATATTACACTAGACTTTAAAAAACACGTATAGTGTAAATAATAATGTTTGTATGTATCAAAGATGTAATTGTGAATGAATAAGTAAAACAAACACAAATATAATCGTTTTTTTTCGGCTTGAGCTTAGTTTATTTACAGTCACGAAAACTCACGCTCAGGAGAAAGGTTAGGTTAGGTTAAGTTGAACAGGCAGCTGCGAAAGATGTAAAGGTTCAGCCCACTTGGGTTCGATACGTACGGTCCCTTTGTGTTACCTGTAAAGAGAAAGAGAGAAGAGAAAAGAAAAAGAGAAAGATTAGAGTGATAGTAAGAGGGATAACGTCAGTGCTCAAGTCATCTGGCTAGCTAACGGTAGCTGCGGTCATTCCGTCGTGGTCGTTGAACCATCCTCAGTCCCTGATAAAGGAAGCAAAGTTCGCAAGATCCACCTCAGCTATATATGACAAACTGTGTAGTCTCCGTGCCCCTCCCGGACACCATCCAGTGCTGGGCAGAAGCAGAGAAGGTGATGCACAGTCTCCTCTTCTTCCGCATCCTGATAACTCCTACAGAAGTCGTTAAATGGCAGTCTCATCCTCTCTGCATGTCTGCCGAAGCGGCAGTGACCGGTGATCATAGCCACGACATCTGCCAGTCGCTTCCTTCCTAGGCTCAAGAGATACGCAGTGCATCGCGTATCAATCCTCGGCCATATCAGCCTCGTTACCGCACATCTAGGCTCGTTGGTCCATCTGACCTGACTGAGTCTCAGGAGAAAACTAATAACAAAAATTATTTTTAAATAATAAAAAAGTTTTAAATAAACAAAGATAAAAATAAATAAAAATTTGAGAAGTAAGCTTTTGCCGACACTAGCCGAGTGAGCGGAATGCATTTCCAAAATCAGCTACGGTTTTCATAAAAGAAAACCAACCATAGATGGTTTTGAAAATGCATTCCACTCGACTAGTGTCGGCAAAAACTTACTTTTCAAAAATATTATTTATTCATTATCACAAACAAAATATTAAATAATTGTCTTGAAACAAATAAAAGTTTGTTTTAAAAAAAATAATAATAAAATTGGGCTTAAATTTTACCTATAAACGCCCTAAGATGCTGATTTTATCCACAAAGTCTAGTTTATAATCATGCAACAGAAACGAATAATTCATCACGTGGGTTTCACGCTTATTACGTGAGTGCTGCTCATTTCTTTTATGTGTTTATTAACCTAAACAAACGTCTTGTGTACCAAATACTTAGTAAATATGTATAAATATATAGTTTTTTTGAATACTAAAAAGTAGGTTAATAAAATGTTTAATTACTTTTTGTGTACAAACTTATGTATAAAAACTATAGACATACAAAAATACAGACATCATATACCATTAAGTATACGTATTCATCACAAAAAATTTTTATTATAAATACAAATGTTTGTATATATGTTTGTACATAGGTTTATGCTTAAAACTACATACATATGTACAACTGTATATAAGAAAAATCTAAAATTTCTCATCATTATTTTATTCATAAAATAATATTCGCCCCTATATTTTCATATAAATGACCAAACAGTAGTAAATTTATATTGAAAGGCAACACAACTAATCCGTCATCTTATCTTAAATTTTATTAAAAACAATTTAAATATTATATTAGAAAAAAAATCCAACTAAAAATCTGCATTTATTTGTGTCTAAAGATTAAAAAAAGAAAAACTAAAGTGTTTCTAAAAACAAACTTCCAGGTCACACCAGATGGTTTAGCCGATAAGGGTGGCATTTGCTTGGGTGACATTTTATTGGAAATCAACGAGGAGGACGCCACACAATTGACTCTGTCGCAGGCCAATGAAAAAATCGAAGCCAGTGGCAAGAAAATTCATTTTTTGGTAAAAAGGTAAAAAGCATTTTTCAATTAATTTGGCTGAATTGTCTGTTATTATTGTTTCATTTGAAAGAGACAAACAAATTGCATAGAACTTTGAATGCTTAAGAGCATACAATTAAAAATAAATAAATCTGCTGTAGCTCGCGGTAGCATTTTGATATAATAAAATAAAAATTTTTTTTATATGTCTTTTGGCCATTATGGGGTTATTGGGCTGTTTATTGTGTAACAAATTTATAGCAAAAATGTATCTACTTTTTTTTGAAAAATAAACGAAAACATTTAAGTTTTTTTTTTTTGCATGTTTAAGCATGAAATTTAATTTAACAATGAGTTTACACATTGATAAAAGTAAAGTACTTTACAAAATTCATTACCAATAAAATAGTACTTTCCACTTTTTAACAAAAATTTTTTGGATTTATTATAATTATACACATATTTTCTAAAACTTAAAGCAAAACAAAAAAGATAAATTTAGTTAAAAACATAAAACATAATCTGACGATATCTTCTGTCATTCTTCCATTATTACAGTTTTAAATGCTGTAATGTTCGTTGGTTGACGTTAAGCTACTTTTCTTTAAAAAAACCAATAAATTATCGGATTTGTGCAGGAGTTTATATAACTTTTCCGTTGTTGTTAAGAAGCCACATCCGCCCCATGCGACTGGTTTTTAGGATCGTTGTCCTGAGATAAAATTTGATTTGTGGTTTTATTCGTCCCTAATGAACCCGAATTTCCTAGCACTGCTTTTTAAGTTGCTCTTAAAAATGTCTTAGTATTGCTGTGCATCCATTTTTGATTCTTTAAAAGCAAAGTCTGCCACGCCATTTGCTTAAGATACACCCCCAAATCATTACTGAAATTTTTCAAGATTTAACAGACTGGATGATCTTGTTCATTTCTAACGATGTTAAGGGCTTTCTTCACACTCTATTATACCCAATGTTGTAATACAACATCACTAGCGTTTCATCGCAAAATATATCCCAATTATCCCAATAGTCAGTTAGTTGCGAATTATACATTGGAAGGAAAAACGCTTTTCTATGTTTGCTGCAAATAGTAGAGGTTTCTAACATGCTGCACTTGATGAGTATTTATATTTTTAAATTGCCTGTCGAACAACAACACTGCACTCCTGTTTAAGCTCTCTTGCAATTATACTTGGGGAAATTTGGGGGTTTTGCGCGATTTTTCTAATAATTATACGCTCTGTACGTCTAATTATTTCGGACTTTGCACCACCCCCCTTCTTTAAATTTAATCAACACCCTTTGTTATCTTGATTTGGATCATTGTAAATTGTTTTACTTGTTACTGAAATTTTAAACACAGTTTTTCCTAAATGGTGGTCATAGTATACCAGTTGAAATACGTTTTAAGATAACCTTTTTCTTTGCATTTTTTAAATTGTATAATATTGACCAAATTGATACTTACACTACAAAAAATTATTACCTGCTTATTTACAAAGTTGCAAAAAAGTAACCAACATCAAAAACAACGGTCAGACACATTTGATCTTGAAATAAATGCAAAACTGAGTAAGAAATATAAAATGTGTAAAGACTTATTAATTGACACTAAAAAAATTAAGCAATTTTTGCTTTTGGTGCATTTTTATCTTAATTTGCAATAAACTGAAATATTTTTGGTCTTAATCATTTAAAAGTAGTGTATAAATAACGTATTAGAAACAATTTTTTATGAAGAAACAAACGTTGATATTTTATTGCCAATAAAGTTAACAAAGTTTTAATTAATTCTATATTTCTATATAAGTAAACTCATTCTTGACATACTGTATGTCAAGAGGGACATACAAATATGTATGACTTTGTAAAACAAACCTTTTTGGAAGGCACATCAAAATTGCACATTAGACCTTAAATGGTAAAATAGGTGGGTAAAACGTGGTGGCACCTCAAACTGATTCTTCGAAATGGAGGTCTTCAATACGAAATTTGTGATTATCGCTCAGGTGTTTGCTCTAAATTTCTTTTAAAGAATAGTTTAAAGCAAAAAACTTAACGGCAAAGCAGCAAACAGGTTTTTGTTAAACTTTTCTACATTTGTTGAGATAAAGTATTATTTTGTTGACTTTAAAAAACTATTTATTATCTTCATAGCCAAAAGGTATAAAAGAAAGAAACTCTTAAGGCACTTACATACAGTATGTTAAACGAGAAACGTTTAAATGATTTTTTTTTAATTTATGTCAAAAAATTTTATACTTAAAACAAATTAATTGAAATTAACAGGTGTTTTGCATCTCTTCGTCAAAGTGTTGCTCTTAAATATGAATAAAAGTTCCGAAATCCACTCAGTTTATTACACCGCGTTACACACATTCTGTCCTATGAACCAAATATACTTTTTCGGAAAGGGGAGAAAAAATAAAAATACACGTGTTTCGGCGATTTTCATGTACACGTCAGATTTTTGTTTTTTCAAGAAAATCTGATAATTGATAAAAATCTTTTTTTTTTAGGTATCTTTTTTCTTTTTTTTTTAAATTTGAAGTAATACAGACATTTCCACGAGTCTGCTTGCAAAAATTCAGCTCGATTGGGTTACGGAAAAAGGGTTAAAAATCGATCCAAAGTCTTTTACACAGGCGGACAGACAGACACTACGAGCTTTATACTTTATACATAAAAAAAAAAAATTCTGTCGTGTATATAAAAATCGCCGATACATGTGTATTTTTATTTTTTCTCCCCTTTCCGAAAAAGTATATTTGGTTCATAGGACATACAAAAAGCTCGTTTTTGTA
>NDXZ01015593.1:5536-24642 GCA_003055125.1 Paykullia maculata
AAAAAAAAAAAAAACAACTAATAGTTTTTCAAACGACCAAAACACTTTTTTGCTACAACAAAACAAAAATAGTTATAAACAAGGAAGAGCGCCTTTATTTGGCGGTGCCAAATCTTATATACCCTTCACTACGTGTATTTCCGTAAAAAAAAAACATCTCAGGAAAATTTCTGATCGTTTGATACCAATAACGCGTCCGTACGAAATAGGGGGGCTTAGAAAACTTGATTTCAACAGACGGACGGACAGACAGACAGACGGACATGGCTAAATCGACTTCCCTATCTATAAGGATTCAGAATATATATACTTTATGGGGTCGCAAATGAATATTGTAGAAATTACAAACGGAATGACAAACTTATATATGCCCTTATCACCTAAGGTGAAGGGTATAAATATATTTAAAGAGAGAACAAAAAGAGAAGACCGCATTGAAAGTTATAATCATATTTTTGTGGAATCACTACAAACAAACTAACAAACACAAAGTTGCGTTTACTTACTCAACAAAGACACTCTTAAGGGAAAAAATTGAAAATATTCTTGCTTCTTGTTTCAAACTGAAGTAATAAATTTTATTTTGTTGATATAACAACGCAGTAAATATGCTACCATTTAAATGATTGAACTATTAACCTCAATAGGAAAACAATTATTTAAGTTGCCAGCAAAAAAAAGTCCTTAAAAACCGACATTCAAAATCTAGCATTTATGCTGCATAAAAATGTTGCACCTTAACAAAAATGTGATTTAAAAATTTATTATTGAATGTCTATCATTGTCATTACATCTCTATCTTATATATAAATTTTGATTAAAAATTTTTTTCTGATTTTTTATTATTTATTTTATATTTTCACACACACAGTCTTTATACCTTCTAGTTAGGCTAACAACTTTTCGACTAGAAATTTAAATTTTATTTTGAGTTGTTATAACTTCATTTTGTTGCATTGCCTCTGCTCGCTGCTCACTTCATTGTTGATGATTTGATGGTTGCCTGCTGCTTCCCATTTATTTAAATGTGGCAAATTTTTTGTACAAACATACATATACACATATACATACATATCGTCACCTAATATGCAAAAGGGCGTAACAGCAAAAAAAATCAAAATCGAGTTTTTGATTGATTATAATGCACTAAACTAAATTACATGTCTCTCCAGAATTTTGAACTTATACGTCAAGAAAAAACGATTTTACAAACGAAATTCAAAAGGCCGTAACAACAAGTGTATAAATTTCAAAAACAAAAAGGCGTAACAACACACTTGAATGAAAAAACTGACTGTTTTTATTTTTGAATAACTAAGTTGCCTACAACGTTTTTTGCTTCTCCTATAAAAAAATAAAAAGTGTTGTTACGCCTTTTTGCATATGAGGTGACGATATAGTATGTAAATAAATAATATATTTTTGTCATGTATGTAACACATTTTATTTCATTGAAACTTCTTCGCTTTTTCTATCTTGTCATTTTGCAAGTATTCTAGTAAACTTATTAAATAAAATTTCTTCTTAAGAAAACCTCTATAGAAATTTTAGATTCTAATTTTGCTTATGTAAAGAAATGCATTTCTTAATCATTAATTGATAATTCAAAAAATAACATTTTAAAAAACTGCCCTTATAGTAAATTTTAAACAAAAAATAAATTTTGACACATTTTCTTTGATATAAATAAAGTTCTTCGAATATTTTTAATTTTGAAAAATTCGATAAATTTTTATTTAAAAAATCGATTGTTTTTTACATTTGAAAAAGGTTATTTGGAGGCATGGAGTAATAAAAAAAAATCCGTCGGGAAATCATTAAAAACAAAACTTAATTGAAGAAGAAACTAAATTAAAAAAATTAAAAACAATTGGGGGATTCACAAGTAAACTTATGCTATCATATTGTTTTAATGTCTTATAAATTTACATTGTTGTTGGTTTTCATACTAAAAGTGTCCTATAATAATATGTAAATTATCCTCAGAGAACTTAGCCGAACGGTTGAAAGCCGTGCGGGCAAAGCAGTCAAGCCACCAATATCTGTCTAGTCGTAAAAAAATGAAACAAAAATTTAAGAATACATGGTAATTTATAAAAAACCCCAAGATTTAAAAGCGCAACTACACAAAATTTATATTTTTTTTAGAAAACTACAAAAATATTCATATATATGGGTCATTTCATGTCAAGTGGACCATCTTTTGAAACCGATGTCTTCCGATCTGGCTCAAATTTGCACCAAAGTTAGTCGTATTAGATAGTTACTAAGACACAAGATTTTCAGCAAGATCGGTCAAGAACTCTCTGAGTTAGAGGGGGTCAAAATTTGACCTTTTGGCCAAACATGTTTTTTCTCATCCATGTAACTGATTACCTTGTGTTCTTAGCAAAATTTGTCCCAAATAGTTTAGATAGGTATTCCTCAGTCTTTCCAAAAAAAATTTTTTTTAAATAAAAATAAAATAAAAAATAAATTTTTTGCAAAATAAAAATTTTTTAAATTTTTTTTTCAAAATGGGCCTTTTTTTTTGTTCAAAAGAAAGCAAATTTCATCCCGATCGGAAGACATCGATTTCAAAAGTTGGTCCACTTGACGTGAAATGACCCATATACCTTAACCCGATTATAAGTCGCCGTCGAAGAGACAGCGGTAACAAAAGCAGACAGGGCAGGGGTATGCCAATCAGCTGTATTTGCTTAAAATTAATATTGTGAATTTATAATAAAAATTTGACACAAAGTTTAATTGCTTGAGTCAGCTATTACAATATCGAAAATGTATATTTCGCAAAAACCGTCTATTATTTTAGTTTTTTCACTTATTTTTGGCATTTTGATTGAGGCATATATTTATTTTTAAAATTTTTCTTTTATTGCAACAGCTGATTTAAATTGTATATAGCACACTAAATTGTGAGGGGGTATTCACAATAGTCATATTTTTCATGTCTTAAACTTAAGACATATGACATAAGACACCTTGTGAATCCCCCAAATATTTTTTTCATTATTTAGAAATTTTTAAATTCTTTATCGGAAACTTCATCTTCTAATAGAAGTTTTCATTTTTAAAGATTTTTAATAAATTCTTTCCTCTATAAATATTAAGAAATTTTAAACAAACTTTGATTGTATGTAAAGTGCTTTTTTAAACAAAATAATATAACAAAAGCATTATTTATCTTTCGCCCAAATTCAAAGTCAAACGATACTACGTGCTTTAAAACTTCTGCCTCAATGAGCTTATTTTGCCACATGCGACACAAAAATGTTTGATCAATCGTAAAAATATCAAACTCATTTTGATTATAAATAATCATCAGACATATGTGCTGTTTTTTTTAATACAAGTGAGCGTTTTAAATGACATTTTTGTATGTGTTTTATTATTGTAACAAAAACAAAATACACGTAAAACGTCTACTCAAAGCACTCACTTGTATTGTAAAATGGCACGGGTAATCATATTGTACAATCACTTATTTGGGCATAAAGCCAAATTGGTTTTCTTAAACCATACATAAGTACAATATTGCATCAAAAAAATATTGGAAAAAAATGTTGCATAGTGTTGGGAGGCTGCTTATTCTTTTAACTGTGCTTTGGGAAATAATAATAAAACTTGGCCCTATGATCTATAATTTTTAAATTAGCTATTATTATTTTTAATGATACATATGTAAGTAGAACTAAAAAATAAATAATAAAATCTTTTTTTTTTATTTTAAACACGCATAAATTAAAAAATGATTAGCTTTTAATGCAATTAAACCCCTCTCTTTTGCAATAATTTTAATATTTATTATTTCAGTAGCTCAGCAACAAAAATTCTAATAAATCAAATGAAATTTATAAGTTATTACAGTTTAACAATTTTGTCTGTCATAAACACAATCATAAATGTTTTAAATAAATTAGTAAAACTATAAATATGTATGTTAATGCGGTTTTCCAAAAAAAGAAAACAAAAACATTTAATAAATCATTCAAAACTGACGCCAATTACAAATTGGCAAACGAAACAAGAAGAAAAAGTCACGCAAGACATACAAACAATATTAAATATATTATGAAAAAAATTTGGTTTGTCCAAGAAGAGAATGATATTTATAAAATGGCAATAAATTTAAAGTAGAAATTAAAACAAATAACCTTTTAAAATTTACTACATATTTGTAAAACACCTATTTTATGTTTAATTTATCAAACATAATTCAAAAAAAGAAATCGTTATATAGGAAATTTTTTTAAACAATTTTAAATAGTGCAGAAGACTTTCCAGTGGTTTTTTTATAAACAAATTTCAATAACTTCTCTTTTTTTATTAAATTAAAAAAAAATTTTTTTTTAAAACTTGAAATTTTCTACATTTTGTTTAATGTTTTTTTTCTCTCTTTGATACTGTTTTTAAAAGTGTTTAATTTTTTTCAGAAAGTTTTAGTTTTCTAAAAGTGCAAAAACGTTATCCTTTTGAAAAATTTGTTAATAATTTTTTTATTTCGAGTCTTTTTTTAAACTTTTCATCTTTTGGAACAAAAATTTGGTATAAAATAGCTCTATTTAAAAAAAAAAAAATTTAACATTTTCTCTTTGTAGAGTTTCAACAAGCTCTCTGATTTAGAAAATCCTTTAAAAGACTTTTGCTCTAAAAAATGTATCACTTAGTTTTTTTTTTCAATTTAAAAAACTGCATTGCCTTAAAATCAACTGAGCAGTTTAAGTCCTGCTGAGGTTTAAATAAAATAAAAACAACGGCTGATTTTTTCCATAAATTTCCTTTATCAAAAAGTATTATAAATATAGTAATAATTTTTTAACCCTCTTTCGATATAAAAAGGTGGCTTTCTGGAGCGGCGGCGCGCTGTCGTCCTTTTATTACTGGTGTATTGAACATTTTTTTTTTCAAAATTTTTTTAAATTCTTTTTCAATTAATTTTTATTTGTTCATTTTTTTTTAAAATTTTTATATCTTAAACGGAACCAAAGTGGGAATATTTTCGACAAAGTAAAAAAAAAATTTACTCTCCTTCCTTGGGGGCTAAAAAAAGTCCAAACTTCTTAAAATATCAAAAATAATAATGCATTTAAAAACAGGGGCTGAATTACGGCACTCGTGATCAAATAACCATTCGTATTAAATAAAATTTCATCACGTACCGAAATAAAAATTAAATGTATAAAACTATTTTTTTTCATTGATTTAATTTCTAATTTAATATTGTTTTAATTTGTTTAATATAAAATATCTACGTAATGATGGCTACATTTGTTTTTTTGTGTCTATCGTCTGACTCAGATGATAAATCTTATACTATACGTATTAAAACACAAATGCAGAGCAAAATTGATCCATTGTCATTGCCGGCTACTGCGTAAGTAAATTGCATCAGCGTCGTCAACTTGGTTTCGCACCGTTTGTGGTGCTTTTTTTAATTTTTTGTGCGAAAAATTCCGTAGTTTTCCGATGCGCTTTTTTTGTAAATTTCGGTGCGTTTTTTAATTTTTGGTGGCACCAAAGCAAATTTAACACAACTTTTTGTTTCAGTGTGAGAAAAAAACCTTTGTACAATAAAATACACCTGTTTCAATACCATTTCATTTCAAAAGTGCAAAACTTTTACAATCAATTTTACAGACCGCAATAAGAATAAGAAGTAATGATGTTTAAGGCGTACTAAATCATATGCACAAAGTAGAACGGTCTTGTTGTTGTAGATAATTTGTATTATGTAAAGGAAAAGACACATTTTATTATATGAAATTTGCTCTCCCTTTTAGATTTTAATAGTAATTGTTTTTGTAGTAAAAGTTGCTGTCAAGTCTGTTAAACAAACAGCTTAGCAAAAGAAAAGTATTGTCAAAATTTATATAAAGTGCTGTAATACTAAAATTAATAATATATATACTTATATATATTTCCTTTAACTCCGTGTGGAGCGTAGCGCCATGTTGTTTATTAAAAGAAATATTTAAAGATATATACATATGTATTTAAAAACCCTGAACTGTAAAATACTGTTTTATTGTTATATTTTTAATACAAAAATAATACACTTTTTATGCAAAATTAATTCAATAAACATTTAAAATAAAAAAAGAAATTCTAAACTTGGTGGGTTTTTTTAATGGCTCGTTTTTTTCTGGATTTTATTGCGTTTTAAAATTTAACATTTTTTAAACAACTTTTTTTTCATTAAAATTATAATTAAGCATTTTAGGGTTTCACAGTGCGGATTCAATTTTATTCTTTTCAAGCTATGTTTTGAAAGGCAGATGTCTACTGCGTTACCAGCAAAGCTGCAGCATCAGTGTGTGGATCTTCAGTCAGTGGATCTAACTCACTTGTATTACAAAAACGGCACATTAAAGTAAATAAAATACTTTTTAATTGTTATTTGTTTATGTAATATGATGAACATATTTTAAGCCAATATTCGAATTTAAAATTTCGATAGCTCTTACTCGATATAGAAAGCGGTACTCTTAAAAATAAAAATGACGATAAATTTTACGTACTTCAGACCATTTGTCTTAAAAAACAGAAATCTAACAACTACAATGATCCTAATCCTGATTTAGGAAAATTACGACTTTCAATTGGAAATATTGTTTAAACAAATTTGTTTGGTTTTTTATTTTATAAAAATGACAATATTTTTTTTACTGGCAAAATATTATATCATATCACACAGCAAGAACATAAAACTTTGCTATTGTTTTAGACATTTCCTTGTAAAATTTTCTTCAACTTCTTATTGTGCAAAAATCGCAATATTTAAATAGTTTAAAAAAAAAACTTTTATTAAAAATCTTCAACCAACTTACCAGAATTTGATTTCATATTATTAAAAAGTCCAAACCGTGTTATTCTTATAAATGTTTTTTTTTTTAATTTTGCTAGATTTTCAAAAATTGTGTAAAAAATATTCTTGTAAATAAATTATTAGCGTTAATTAACCGAAATCACATTAGAATTTCGCTTCAATCTATAAATCACAATCACTAATAAAACTAAATCATCGAACGTTAGAGAAAAGACACACGCAAGAAAACAACAATCCCACTAAATTATTTTAATTATTTATATTTAACGAAAAGTTTTCACATAATCGCTTGAACAAAAAAAAAAAAAATTTCACAAAAATATACGGTAAAATAAAATTTGTTGTTAACAAATTTGCCAATTTGAATATTTAATTTATCATTTTTTCGCTCTGTTGAATTTATTTATTTTGTTGCATGCTTTTTCCCCGTTGACAAAACACGTTTATAAAAAAATATTAAAGACAAATTTCAAATGTTTTGTTTATAAAAGAAAATATGTAAAACAAACCTAAGAAATAATGACAAATATTTTTTAAAATTTTGAATTTGAAATGTATGACCTGGTAAACACTAATTTTTTTATTTTTTATTTTTCAATAGAGTTTAAATTTGTATGTATTTTTACTTGTTTTCGGTTGGCCATTTCAAATGGTTTTAAATCATAAATAATTTCATTGGTGTTAAGGAATTTATGGAATTTATGTTGTGAAATTTTACACAAATTCAAATATGTTGATAAGTTACGATGCCAAGAGAACAATTTATATATAAAAAATTATATTAGTAAAGAACAGTAATACTTAAATATTTATCCTTAATAAATGTTTATCATATTAAACAATTTATTGTAAACTTTGTTTAAGTTTTCTCTTAAATGAAAACACTCATTTGGAAAAACATTAACAACTTTTTTGAACTTAGGTATAAATATTTGCTGGGAATCATTTTAGGTGTGAAAAGTTTCTTATTTATAGGTGATTGCATGTTCTCGACCTGTCTATACGATGAAATATAGTTAAAACAACAACACTTCTAAAAATAAACATAAAAACATTATCATAAACTTCATAAATCAAATGTCAGTCCAAGAAAAGCCACTTTAATGATTATGATGTCGCAGTAGCGTACACCGCTTTGAATTAAAGCAGAAATCCGGAAATTTATGACTTCAACAAAGATTTTGCTACAAAAAGAGAATTTAACGAACATGTTCTATATATTGGAATATATTGATTAAAAATATCGAAAAATATTTAAAACTTTAATTAAAATCTTTTTTAAAATACAAAATTCCTTTTAAGAATTTTTTCTCATAAAAAACTGTTAAAATTAAAAAAAAATTTTTTTTTTTTAATATTAAATAGGAATTTTTATAAAAATTAATAAATTTAAATTTCTTTAAACTGGAATTTTGAAAAAAGTATAGCATTTGAAAGGTTATTACAAACAAATGTTCACAATATTTTACTACTATCGTGTTTTATAAGGTTTTTTGGAGTTATAAACGTTAAAAGTAGCTTTCGTCTTAAAAAAAGCTTACAACTTCATTGTTATTTTTTAAAACGATGGCATAGTTTTACAACTTTTTTTCTTACAAGTTACAAAAAGAGAATTTTTCACAAAGTTTCTGAAAAAATTTCATTATAAGAGTTTTGGTGTAAAAGATGAAGCAAATCGTGGCCTGTTAAATCTTATCTTTTTTACTACTTTATTGAAAACTTTAAATCTTAATTTTTACACCTCTGCTAGCTGGTTACTGACGAAAAGAACGTTTTTTTTTTTTTATGCACGAACATACGACAGTCTTATTCCTATTTATGCCCTACATCACCATAGGCAGTAAAGGTATTATGCCTTTGTACTTGTATGTTTTTAACGCCACAAAAAGTACAACACCAAAAAAAATCTTATTTAACATAATCTCATAATTAGCCGTAGCTTACAAAATTGTTAAAATAATATAAGAATTTTGTTTAATGCAGATGTCTATATGGAATGGCTCAAAACCGGCTAAGAGCCGCGGCTTATTTTGGCTTATATTTGTTAGCCGATTTTTTCATATTTTTTTACTGCCTAGCCCACAAAATGCCAACGATATTTTCTTTCGAAAAAACAAATTTAAACTTTTTGTTTTTGTTTGAAATATATTTATTCGAAAGGAAATATCGTTCGCATTTTGTGGGCCAGGCAGTTATTAGTTTTTAAAATTTTACTTAAGCAATACTGAGTCTTAATACTTATGAACATGAATGTCAAAATTCTAGTTACTGTAATTAAATAACATAGTCTGAACACAAATTTTATCAGTAAGCCAAAACACAACAATGATTATTTAAATATACCAACATTATCTATTAAGATACCGGTTGCTTTATTAAACTCCTATGTATCTATTAAAACTAGATCTTTCGATAGGTAACAATTGTGGTTATCACTGTTTTCTTTGTGTAGTTTTTCTATAAAAATTTAAAAAAATTTACATGGCATTCAGTTTGTGTAGGAAGTAGTATGCAACTCGTACAAGTTATAATTGCTGGCGTTAGCTATTATTTTCCGATGTTGACATGTGAACTGTTTGCATCGTAAAGTGCAATAAATTTCCTCACATGTTAACACGCACAGTCAAAAGTTAATTTTTTCTTTTTTTTTGCACATTTTCATTATGTACATAATTTTTTCCCTTTTAAAGTTTAATTGTTTTGTGCAGTTAAAATAATAAAAGAATTTTTAAGAGAGTGGACCTTAAAAAATTATTTCACATTTTGTACTCCTGTAAGTTAAAAAAAAACTTATTATAGATTTTAAATACAAAATGGTTTAAAAACTGTAAATTTGTAAAAATAACAATATCATAAACGAGTGTTCAGGGCAAATAACATATTTAATTTAATTTTTTTTAAACTGGCAATGCTGTTCCGTTTAGTGCTGCTAACTCTTAGACCCTAAAACGCACAAGAATGTTAGATTTTAAAGAAAAATCAGGTGTAGTTTTGAAAACAAAAACTAAAATTTTTTTTAAATATGTATTTATGTATGTATGTGTGTAATTTTTTAGAAATTTTCAATATTATTTATAGTACAAGTACATTTACAAAACAAGAAAAGTTGTAATAAAAAAACTTTAAATTGTCAATAATTTTTGTCATTTTGTCATTTGGTAAAATAATATTTTTACAGCATTTCTGCTAATTTAACTGAGCTCAAAAGCTCTATTGTATATATATTACTATATGTTCTTTATGAACACTTAAAGTATATATGATAAATTAAAAATGTGTATGTGTAATACTCTGCGCTTATGGTCTATACATATATGTTCTTAAATGTATATACCCAGCAAAAACTACTGCTTTGTCGTAAGCAAATTTGTAAGGGAATGTCAAGGTCCTATTGGCTTACAAACCTGCTTACGTATGGCATGATATTTGTTCGCGTGTCCCACTTTGGTGCATTTCCTTTTAAGTGCTTTTTTCAGCGCAGTGAATATGTAATGTAATCATGGCCTTTTATAGAATATTTATTCATTGCTCTTAAGAAGCGAAGGAAAAGGGCACTATCTTCAGAACTGATTTAACGCATGAATATTGTTAGTTTAAAAACCACCAATTGAAGCATATTTTTCAATAAAAACAAATAAGAATTGTGTTTTGTTTTTAAAATTCACATTTATTATACATACAAATTCATTTTATATTTTTATACATTAGAAAAATTAAACAGTACTTTTACGATAAAAAGTTTATACTGCTTACAGATTTTCTAATTTTTTTTGCTGGGTACGTATACACTTCCTTATATTATACACAAAATGTCTTTACTATTTTTATATAGTTGAATCGTTTGGTAAAATATCTGCACTTTAAATTTACATACTATTTTTCAGAATAAAAGCGAAAAAAGGAAATCCAGGTACAATCACAATAAAATTGTATCATTTTTTCTATACTCGCACTTTGTGCCGTCATTTTTTCTATACTCACACTTAGTCACGCTCACGTATTAAGAGAAAAAAAATTTAATTACGACTATGCAAAGTTATATACCAAAAAACCTAAAAGTGGTTTTTATTTGAAAAAAAAAAAGAATAATATTTGAGTTACCGTGAAATCTGATCAAATAAGTTTATTTATGTAAAATTTGCAACCTATGTAGATCAAAATGTATATAATTAATGGCTTAAAAACTTTTCCTTTTTGTCGCTTTTTGATCCCGAAATTCATAAACCATGTGTTTAAAAATTTATTTAAAAAAAAGGGGCAAACCTGGCGTTATGTACTGTATGATATTAAAACCACTTTAAATTTTTTTTTAATACTAATGGAGATAATTTTGAATGATAATTTTTTCTTAATTTTGTTAAAAAATAAATAAAATAATTAACACTTGTCATTTTATGTGAATGATGAAAAAAATACCAATTGCATCTAAAGAAAAGCTATATGAGCAATGTACAATGAAGAAATCACATTTATTTAAATTTTTTGTTCGTTTTTTTTATTAGGATAATATTAATATTTAAAATAATAACAAAAATTAAATATTTATTTGTCGTATTGACATTAAAAAAAAAACATATAGACAGCTTGAAACTAACAACAAACCATGATACAATGAAACTAATTGTATCATGCAACAAACCATAAAAAAATATTAAAATAATATTTAATATTAGGATTTGTTTAAAAATTTCGATAAGCTAGAATAGTATGATTTTCTTGTTAAATACATACATATATAATTTATACATATTTCTAGATCCAAAAATACCTATACTTTAAACTTTGTTACAACTATAGAGATGAAAGCCATCTTTAACATATTTTTTTTAATTGCTTTTAATTTTTAAAAAGGTCTGAGATATATTTTTCCAATTTATAGGTCAAGAAAAGTGATCTTTGACCATTCCAAAAAAATACCATGTTATGTATCAAATAAAAGGTAATTTAATAACTTTTAAATACAGTTATTACGAAATGCATATATACATATTTATTAAAGTTTAAAAATTTAGTTGGGCAATCGACTTGTCCTGTCCGTCCAAAGGTTGTTATTGTTGTGTTTAAAAGAAACACAATAATAACATTAAACATGCAAACATTACTTTGGTTTATAAAACATTTCAATGCCTCTGTTTCCGATTTCTTTTTTTTTTTACTTTATTTTACCCTTCGCTGCTGTCTTAACAGATACTTGAACAACAACAAACACATCCCTGAAAAACTATTTTTAATGCATTGTTTGCTTCAAGACTTTTAAAATTGCAACAATATGATGTACAATTTGAAATGTTAAAAAGGATTATATTTTTAGCAGCTTTTCGAACAAATGTGTTGTTTCCCATTGTTTTCTTTTACTTCTTGGTTGGCATTCTTCTTTACTTCAACTACAACAAACGAATACCAGTTGTAACATTGAAAATTGTTCCTTTTCAATTTCCTATTTATTTGTCATCGTTTAGTTTTTTGTTTAAAAGTGAAAAACAGCCATAAATTGAAAATTTTATGTAGCGTATAAAACTTGTTAAAAGTTCAAACAAAAGCATAACACAATCGTTAACAATTGGAGGCATGTTTTAAGCTTAAGAAAACATGTGATTTATAATAGTTTTTGAAGAAGAAATAGTTTTTAGAAATACAGTGTACTCACAATGTGAACTAATCGGAATCCGCTTGCAAAGCCATAAAATGCAGGGCAAACAGAAATTATGAGTCTTTTCAGGTTTGAATAATTTTAACGCTGATTTCTTTTTACCAAGACAAACTTTAAAAATATCTTTTTTTTTTAATTTGAAATCAATTCTGGTAGAAAATAATTTTTCAACATTCTCCTTTCAATAGAAAAAAACCATCAGCTTTCAAAGCGCGAAATAAGTTTTTAAATCATAAAAGACGGCGTTGTTTCTGGGGCCTAGAATAAACGATTCGAAAAATATAGAGGAAATCGTACAAATAATTTTGAATATACAACAAAAATAATGCATAATAAAATTTAATATGAAACTTACTTTTCAAAAATTTTTATTCATTCATTATCACAATAAAAAACAAAATTTCGAAGAAATTTTGAATGGACTTAGGAGTTACATTTAAGAAAACCATCATGACAATGAATGCGTTAAACAAATTTTCTATTTAAAAAAATGTTTAATGAATTTTCAAGTTTTAAGACAACTGAACAAAATTTTACTCTCTGTAATAAATTTATTTTTTAATAAAATATTTTATTTATTTTCTATATTTTAAGAAAATAACAAATCTTAGAGTCAAATTTTAATTTTTTTATTTTTTAACAAACAAAATTTTTTTTTCGTTTTATATTTTTTTTTCTTGTAACTAAATAAAAAAATAACAATCCTTTTTCTAATAATAAAAACTGTCACAAATACATACAAATAAACACGTGTGTGGTAAAAGCAATAAAATGCTTTGCTGTTAAAATATACGCATAAAAAAAAGAAAATTCCTTCAAACTTGGCGAACAAAACGTATTCAACAACAACAAACAAACGAAATTCCTTTAAACCTTTTATTTCCTTAGCAACTATTTAAAGTAAATATAGACACAAATGAAGAATTTTACAGCAATATTAGGGCTACAAACGTTTATAAATTTAAATAGGTTTGCTTGATCAATACCTACATAAGTTTGTATGTAAATTCAATTGTGTTGGCAACAAACTTTAATGAAAAGCTGACGGGTTGCCTGACTAGCACTAAAACGCGTGCTTTAAGCCCAAGAGGAAAAACATCAACATTTTGACACGCTGTGTCGGTATTTTGTTTGCTGGCATTTAGAGTTGTTGCCAATGAGTCGTAAGTTTAAGTGTATGTCATATGAATAGTTGTTTGTTAATTCAAATACGCCTACAAAATTTATTTTGAAAAAAAAAGAAAAGCCAATCATGCAGACGTCAAAGACTTTTACGCTAATAACAATACTAATACAAGTACATTTGCTTTTAAATACAGTGCGGGAGATAATTACACTGGCATGAGATGATGATGATGAACGATCCCGTGATTTTTAAGGAACATCGTTAATAAAAAAAGTGATTTTTAATTCGCTGTTGAAACAGTGACTATGATTACATTTTTTTTACTTTTCACTTTTTGTTGAATGTTCTTTTAAGTTGTGATCGTGTCACTGCTTTAGTTTTCGTTCACGCTTAATAGAATTACGCATTTTTTAATTAATAAAAGGGTAAAAAATAAATATTTTATTTAGTATCAAGACATATTGATACTAGGTAACCTTTATTCTACAACAAAACAATTTTGAAAAATCAACATGCATTTTGTTTTCTTAAAACTCTCTTTCAACTGTCAAGCAGAGTACATACAGTTGGTTGTAGATGAGCACAGAAAAAGTAATTTAAAGAAAAAAAAAGAGTTTTATTTGTTTTTTTTTCATAAACAAGAAATTGTGAACAATCTTTGATAGCAAGGGACGAGTAAGAGAGAAAATACATATACAATAGTTAGCTGTTCTCGTAAGATTACCTTGTATCAATATGCCCTGGTTGGTACGCACACCTCTCTGATAAAGTTTTTAGCCTACACTAACACATAAGTACATACATGTACATAACAGTTAAATAACATTTTTATTCACTGTTGTTACCAATGATCTTATAGGCACAGTTATTCAGTCACAGGTCACAGGCAGCATAAGAGTGACAGTGTGAGAATGTGGCATCAAACCAATGATAACATTGATGCCATGGAGAGGTTTCATACCTCTAGTGGGAGGGCCATCCTGGCAACACCATCGGCCAGAAGTCTCCGGTGTGTATGAAAGCAGGGGATAGCTACATCTACTTCGTACCCCTTTTAATAATTTTTTTTTTCATATAGCTGGTAAATTTTTTATTGTGTGCGTGCGTGACCAGTGAGTAGGGTCAAAATGTATGTATGTATGCATGCTTCACAACTAAGTTTCTATAATAATTATGACTAAAAGTTTATTCACTTTCCTTCGAGAAGTTTTTATTTATTAAGATAAAAAGTACTTTATTTGAGCCAATTATATAACATCAAGAAACATACGGACTCAAGTATTTTTTTCTAACGAACACTATTTTCTGTGTATCTTTTAGATTTTGAACACGAAAAACCAACTGCAGTTAGTTTTTTTCGTTATAGTTATCCTCTAAGTACTATAATCTACTCTAAGTATATACTGTGATCTATCTCATCTTACTCGTGTTTTATTTCATTTGTTTTCGGTTTAATAAGTTTTAAGGGCAATAACTCACATTGACGTAGATCTTGGATAGCAGCAAAACGGGACTCTCAGATAAGTGATTTGATATTAATTCAATCAATCAGAGAAAAAATATATCTGCAGATTAGGTAGGGTGCCACCTAAATTTCTCTCTTTCATTTCTTAAGCTGTTGGAATATTACGACATGTCAAAAACTGAAATAAAATTAGAAAGTATAATAGTGTGATGACAGTCATATGGCTCTCATCGTTTTTAGAAATTTTTCTAAACCCGTATGATTTTCCATTTTATCAGGGTTGAGTATCATTTCATTTTATTTGAAGTGGAATAGTGTAGGCAGAAAATGTAATGAAAAAATGTTGTATTTGATTGTTTGACAATTAGAACAAAAATCATTTTATTTTGCTTTTACGAAATCTAATGAAAATCAAACGACTTGTAGAACAGTGTTAAGCTAGCTTAAGTAGATTTAGCTTGAGATCTTCGATTGGATTTTAAGTTATAGGTCTGCATAAGCTACTATGCTTGCTGCAATATGTATACTATTTTATTATACTGTGTTAACTGCTTATACCTTTATTAAGCATATTTTAATAGGATTTTAGTCCGGTCATAACCATAGAATCGAGGTTTGAGTAAATATAGTTTGGAAATGTTGATTTCAAAGGTTTACCACCTCAATATTTGATATTGCAGCATAACATGTTCGACCTAATCGCACTATTATTTTTTTAAGTCTAATTAATATGTCTTGTAAAGAACTTAAACTACTTCTGGCTTATTCTTAAGCTTATTTATTTAAAAAATGTTTATATCATGAAAACTAATGCTAAGTTAAGATATGGGTTTTAGCATGAAGTTTAGCGTCCCTAATAAAGTATTACGCAATAGGTACCTGGTGCTTGTTAACACAAATTTTAATTTTGAGCATTTTGTAAATTAATTTTTGAATTCGAAAAAACATTTTCAATATTAAATTGCTTGAATAAGAAAAAGAGGCTTATTATTTTGTTAAATTCAAAACACAATATGTAGAAACATTAGATTAAACCAACAAAGATCAATTTTTAAAAACCAATAATGTTACCGCAACACACAAATAGTATATATTTTTCATGCAGTATCTTTTTACGGACCCAAATGCGGCAAATCAGCTTATTGTCTTTGCTCCGGCTAAAACAAACTAATCCTAAAATCAACCGGGCTATCACAAAGAAAAAAAGTTTCACATCTTTTCCTATAATTAATTTACTCACTATAAACATGTTTTCCTGTTTTTTTTTTTGTTTTATTTTATGTACATTTATATGTACCCAGCAAAAACTTGCATTGCTATGTAATGAGTTAAAATGGTACAAATACAGTAGTTGCACTACTTACCTTTTGGCATTTTAAACCATTACTTTAACACGGCAATGTCATTGGACCCAAGTACTTACCCCGCATCCTTACGAATAGAGACTTAAATAAGTCATTACCACCCTCGCAAATAGGGATTTTGTGATGTCATTCGTTAATGCCATTAAGTAACGACTTACTATCAACAAATAAAGCAGCCCGTTGGATTATAAATCAGGAATTATAGGAGTCAATACTTTTAAAATACTATATAACTATTTGCTTTTAATAAGTAAAATATCCAATTAATTGCATGGGCTTATATAACTCATTGTTAATAATGTATTATATTTGGCTTCTTAAGAACAAAACTGAGGTTTGTTACTTCTGTACGTTACGGTTTACATAAACACTTAGAAAAAACCTTTAGAGTCTGTCTGAAAACCGTCATGAAATTCATAAAAATCCGTCGAAAATCTAAATACTTATACTTAAGTATGTTAACCCAAATGAGAATCATAATAACTAATTTAAGTTGCTCCTAACATTTTTTTCAGCCAAAGTGGATGCAGCATTTATTTATTTTTAGATATCTAATGACTAAGTTAATACGTTTCACAATATAATTTTGTTATTAGAAAACTACTTCTTAGTAATGCAGAGTAATGAAAAGTATGCATTGAGTAAGAGCAATTTATTACCCAGTTTTTGCTGGGCATTTATAAACGTACACAAATACAAACATCCGGTAAGCAATTTCTTATTTGACGTACATATTTAAAAGTTGTCCTTACTCCCTCACGCTTACTAATTCTCATTCAATTTTACTGTATTTAAATTTAATTTTAGCATTTGACTAAAAACATTTCGAGAGCGTGCAACAAAAATAACATTAATCAAAAAAAAAAGAAGAAAAAAAACTACAACTTTGTTAACATTTAATTACAGTTGTTTTTAAATAGAATTTTATTTACTTTATTTTAGTTGTTATTTTTAACTTGAAAATATCAATTTTAAAAAAATAATATTTTTTCTTATTTATTTTTAGAAACTTAAACTTGCAGCTAAGACACACAAAAAAAAATTAAACTTTATGATTAAACAAATAAGTAAGTATTTTTTAATGCATTTATAAAAAATTTGATTTAAAAAGATTTTGTTTTTTAACTGAATGATTTTGTATCTATTTATTTTTTCAAAGTTGACTTACCTAACCTTACCTTAACCTGTTGCCTATAACAGGTTATTTCGATTTCATATGTAAGAAGGATTTACCTTGTTTTATAAGAAAATTCAATTCAAAAACAAGTCTCCACCAATAAAATAAGCAACACTGGCCACTTTACTACCAAATTAACATCTTAAGAATTATACAACGATTTGTTGAGTTTTATTCAAAACTAAATAATAATTATAGGAACTTTTTAACCTGCCCTAATACAGTTAACTGTCATTCTTAAAATTGTTTACATAACGACAATAACAACAACAAATATAGTGATATTAACAATATGGGTCGCAAAGTAACTGTAGCCGTTTCGACTCTAAATCAATGGGCCCTGGACTTCGAGGGAAATTTAGCTCGAATTTTACAATCGATTCTAGAAGCCAAAGACATGGGAGCTTCGTATCGAACGGGTCCGGAACTAGAAGTTTGGTAAGTTTGATTTTATTTTACTATAAAAAATTTTTAGTTTAACAAAAGTAATCAATCATTTGTTTTTATTCACACAATAAATTAACGTTTTAAAAGCGGGTTTTTAAGTGAAGAACTTTAAGTTTGCAGCACTCTGACAGCTGATTTAAAATTTATTGGTTGTTTTAGAGATTCGCGCCGAAACAACGTTTGCAAATTATTCAAATTTATTTTAAAAAATAGGGTTTAATTCAAGAAACTCAATGGGAAGGTAAAAAAGGGTAAAGAGGAGAAAAGTCGTTAACCTTATAATTGCACCTTCTACTAATCTACAGATATCTATTTAAGAAAAAAATTTTGACATTCGAATGGTAAAAGGGGAAAGAACGGGAAAAGTGTTATTTAGTAAAAAAAATGGTCTTTCAAAAGAGATACCTTTAACTTTTACGTAGTATTTAGTGGGATTTTATTTGTACTTTCGAATAGCATAAAACATAATTTTCCAACAGGTATTTGTTGTGAAATAATTGATCACAAAGTTTCGTGATGCACGCTACAAAAAGTGGAAGTAACTTTTAAGTTGGGGTGTGTTTTCGTAATTTTTAGCGAATTTTGCATAATAAAGTACAAAAACCCTTAATCCTTTAAGAAAGATAAGAGGAATCTAAAATAACTCAATTAGAGCCAAAAAATGTTGTAGTTTTTTATTACCAGCCGTAAACCCTTTGTGACGCACGTTACATTTTTTCCAGTAGAGTAATTTCAGATGGTTTCCGATTTTGATAAAATTTTGTGAATGTACATACATATGTAGTAAGGCACGTATGTATGTATATATTGAAAACGGTTTTATTATACCCTTCACCACAGGTGTGAAGGGTATATATAAGTTTGTCATTCCATTTGTAATTTCTATAATATTCATTTGCGACCCCATAAAGTATATCTATTCTGAATCCTTATAGATAGGGAAGTCCATTTAGCTATGTCCGTCTGTTGAAATCAACAGACCCCCGATGCCGTACGGTCACGTAATTGGTATCAAACGATCAGAAAATTTCCCGAGATTCTTGCTATTGAA
>NDXZ01015612.1:0-12373 GCA_003055125.1 Paykullia maculata
TGTATCAATTATTAAAATGTTTCTATTAATAGAGAATTTCCTATAAATGAAGAATTTTTCTAAATTCAACTTTAAATAAAGGAATAGAGGGTAAATAAAAAATCTGTTTAAAACGACAGTTTATTAGAAGTTTACCAAAATTTTGGGAAACGTTTTTTTATAAATGTAGTATTTGTTAAAACTAGCAGTTACCAAGTTATTCAAATTCAACCAATTTGTTGTTGTTAGTAATACGTGTTTAAAGTATTTGCTAGTAAATATAAATAAAAAACTCCTTTCTAATTTTTTTCTATGTATGAACTTTACATATTCTAAAGCTTACACTCCTAAAACGGCGCAATGTTTCATAAACAGGGCACAATATTTTTTTCTTTTATTAAAATTTTTCTACAGATAGAGTATTTGTTAAATTTATATATTTTTAGTGAAATTTTTATAGAAGAGTGCTTAAAAAATTTGATTAAAATTTTATAAAAGTTTAGAATTAAGCAAAAAAGATTTTACCAAAAATATTTCCTAAGCACATGTGCAGTTCTAGGCGACGGAAAAGGATACTCTTCCCGCTCACTTTCTATAATAATTGAAAACATTAACGGTCGTATCTATAACGAAAAATTAAAACTACGTATACATCGCACACAACACAAGCAGAGTGTTGGCAAAGAGTTTATTTATAATGAATATCTAGCAGCTAATAATAAGAGTTTAATTTTAAGTTAAGTTTTTAAGTTTGATTTTAAGTTTAGCAGAATAGATAAACAGTACATTAAAAATGACACTTATGCTAACTCCATGCTAAATTTTTGTTAAAAATACGGCTGTAAGTATTTGTATATATTTAGATGTATTATGTACTTTTATGCATATTTCATACAAACCCCTCACAAACCAAAAAAAAAAACATTTTAGTTTAACCCACGCCTGCCTAAATAGTTTAACAACATTTTAACAAGTAACGAATTTCTCGAAAATGTTCGCAAGAGGATTTTTTTTATTTCTATATTTAAAAAACGTGAAAAGAATTTCTTTAATACAGCTTTTTATTAAAAATGTTTATACAATTGTAATTAAACATTTTTATGCATACAAAAATGTTATTAAAATTCTTAATAATTGAGAAGTTATCGAAATTTCTTCAACATTGAGAATTTTTTTAAAAAATTTGGAGAATTTATTTTATAGTAGAGAAACTTATTTAACAATTCCGAAAAACAGAAATTTGTCTGGTAAACGCCCAGTATAAAATAAACTATTTAAATACTCCATCTGGTTTACTTAAGCACTCTGCAGTTAATAGTGCATTTAAATACAGTATTTTTGTTGTTTTAATTTAGGTTTTTGTCTACTAATTTGTCTTTTATCTTTTTTATTCATTATCTTTTTATTTAACCTTTTACATTTCTATTACTCTTTTAATAGTTTAACATTTATATATCTTTTTAAAATTGCACACAAATTTTAAAAGGGTTTCGTGGAACACGCGCACAAACATGCCTTTTTGCATCAATGTGAAACTAAAGCCTTTAAATTAGGACCCAGATATATTTATTATATCAGATAAATTTGTTGGTTCTAAAATTCTGCAAAGTCGACACATGAGCGAGTTTGTAATTTGCATTTTTCACACGAAAGCCAAATCAGTTAACTTATAGACTTGTTTTTTGCATGAATGTCTGTTTGTATCAAATATATACTTCCCAGGTTATTTTAGAAAATAGTAGTTCGTTTTTTTTACAATATATACATACATATGTATATATATTTATAGTATGGGTGCTACCAGAACTTTTAGCCATTACACTGCAATGTGCGTTTTTGTTATACCGCTCGGTAAATAAAGATAAAATTAAAGTAAAAATTATATTGTAAAATTTAATAAATAAATTATATTTGTTATCTTAAAAACAAATAAACAAATAGATATTTATACATAAGTATATAATATGAATATAGCTATTAATACTAACATTTTTACATTTCTTTTTGCCAGGCGTTCGTAAGTTATTTAAACTTAATCTTGACGCACTTAAAATTAACTCATCCCAACTCTTTGATAATTTCATATTTTACGATTTTGTTGATCGTGTCACAACATTTATACACAAATTATTTTGAAATAAAAATTTAAGTATATTTTTTAGCAAAAAATAAATTCGGGATTCCACCAAGTAGTTAGATGTTTGATATTATTATTATTATTTTTTTATTATTTGTATCACTTGTTATTTGTTTATATATTTTTTTTAATAATAATGCGCGTAAAGTTTCTAAATTTAATGTCATTTGTAATCAGAAACAGTGAACGAGCGAGTGTGTTAACGTCGTTATGTTAAGAGTTATTTGGTAGTTGTGTTGCGTTTGGCTACTTTTTAAAAAAGATAAGCGCTGTTTTAAGGTAATTTATTATTTAAGCAAAATTCTTACGTTAAAAAATGACATTAAATTTTTTATTTATTTTTTTTTTTTATTAATTTTCTCAAATATTTATAAAAGACGTCATTCATTGTCTAAAGAAAAACTGTTGCGATAATTTAATTTCTTTTTAATTTATAATTGTTTTAAAGCCAGGCAGTAGATGGATGCTGTTTTTTCACTGCGTTGCATCGTGTGATTACTTTTAGGGTATGAAATGTTTTAAATACAATTTAAATTGAGTGTTTTGATTTGAATTGCTTTTTCTCTTGACGTTAAGCGTGCCGCCTGTCTCTAATACTGCTACTTATGCATACATTGGTATACTCCTATATATATATATATTTGTATAGCTGATAAAATTAAAAAGCGCAAGCAGACATTTGATTTTCTTCTTCTAATCAAATAAACAAAATAAAATACCCACACACAAAAATAAATAAAGTTATGAACTAGTATGTATGTATGAACATGGTACATATTTATATAAAATTTTTTCTTTAGATCAACTGGACGTATGAGTAATATTTATTCAATAAAACATAAATCGATCGTAAATTTGAGTGAATTTATAGCCGGTCAAGCCTGACAATATTGTACTCTACACTACTTAAACTTATTAGACATAAGTTAACAGTAAGATAGTAACCAATAGAACCAATTAAAGATGAAATATAAAAAATTTTAAGTAAGATTTTATGAAAATGTAACAAACTTTTTTTTGCCATGTTTAAAGGTCAGTTACAAACGTTAACGTCAGAATTATGTATATTATTTTGGAAAATTTTACAAATAAATTTAAATAATAAATTTATCTTTACAGTAAACAAGCAATAATTTAAATGTTAAAAAAATAGCTATACATTTTTTTAGGAGAATTTTTAATTAATCCTATATGTATTTATAAAAACAAAACACGTTAAATTAAGTTTTTAAAAAATGTATTTTTTAATTTTTTCTAATGAATTTAACTTTTAAAATATTATCGATAATTTTTTTTATTTTAATTTATATAAAATAGTCTATATGTATTAAGAATGTTTTCAGTTTAAAAAAATATGTTCGTAAAATTTTTTCTTAATACATATATTTATACATATGTTTTGTTTTATTTTTTAACGATAATTTTTCTTTTTTTTTAAATGTTAGATTTTTTTTATATTCCTATTAAACTTTGAACTATCACATTTTAGAAAGTTTTTTAAGTTATTAGATTTGATTAATTTTTGTTTGAAAAAATATATTAAAATTTTTTTGTTTAAAAGAGTTGAATTTTTTTTCTTTAAGAAACATGTTATTTTTAGAAAGAAAATTTAAGTTTTAATATTAATTTATTAATAGATTTAAATTTTTAGATATTAAAAAATAAAAATAAAACAACAAAAATATGATCAAAAATCTATATTTTTTCGAAAAGCTTTTCTGGCAGAACAAACTGTTTTATTTGGCAAAAAAGTTTTTAAATTGGCAACAGTGGTATTATGTATTTTAATTGCTTTAAATTCAGATAAAAATTCATTTGTTCTAAAATCTCAAACAAACTTAAAAATTAAAATCGTAAAAAAGTGAAAGTTGTTAAATGAATTCCTAATTGATATACATACATACATATGTATGTATATGACGTATGCATAAAACACAAGAGATATTGTAATTATTATTAATACGAATTTTTACTAATGGTCTAACATTATGGCAAATTGTTAATTTTTTTAAGACAATATATTTGTTCTGCAACAAGCTGAAATAATTTAAAACTTTCATATTACGAATTAATTCTTTCTAATGTCTGTTTGTGCTACTTAAAACAAACCATAATAATAACAGTTTCTGTAAACAAAATAACTTTATAAATTCATATTAAATTTAAATAACAAAAACAACTGTATTTTCATTAAAAGTCAAAATTTAATTTGTTACAAATTCAAATCAAAACACAAGAAAAACGCGTTTTTTTTTCTTTATTATTTAACTATTAACTGTTTGTTTTGGTCTTTTTTTAAAGCTTTTATATTCTCACGTTAATACAAGTTTAACACACATTTGAAATTTGCTTAATTCATAGTAGCAAACAAACAAAAACTCTTTATGGCGCGCAATTTTTTTAATAAAGTTTCCGTAAAACAATTGCAGAAATTAAGTGTTTTCCGTAACTAATCAACCAACAACTTGTAAGACACTCTTAAAACTAACATTTTTGTTAATCTTCATTTATTTAAAGACCAAATTCGATTTGGGTTCGCATTTTTTTTTTTATAAATAAATTTTACATTAAGTCTGTAAGCTCAGCCAAAGAGACAGTCTCCTGCATCATGTAATAAACGGACAACGTAAAAACAAGCACACTCTTTGACCATTGGAACTATAAAGACAGAAAGACTCTTACGTAAACGTATGTATGCGTTGCAAATGTGCTGATACGTATTTTTCAGAACAAATTTAAATGCAAAAAGACACTCTTTTGTAAATGGCAAATAGAAAAGATCGGCCAATGAAATTTTATTCTCTATAGGTACTAAACATTAAAAAAAAAAGTTTTGCTTCTATTGATAAACAAAAAATCGCTACAAAAAAGTTTTTTTTGCTAAGTTATGCCTTTAGCAAAATAGTTTGTCATAAATTGCTTAATGTTAGGAAATGTCTTTGTTATTAAAATAGTATAAATATATATTTTTAAATCGCTTTATTATTTTAGCGAAAATGCATTTAATTTTTTCTCACCGCAAGCTACACAGATTTGTTTGTATGTGTATTTTTAAAACACACATACATAAAACGTTAACGTATTTTTAATAATAACGTTACAGTTTCTAAACATTTACGTTTAAGTAATGGAACCTAAAAACAAAATTTATTTAAAAAAATCAAGTTTTTTTTATAATCTCTTTCATTAAGAATCTTATGTTTTACAGACATGCCGGATGTTTAAATATTGACTTACAAGCCAAAGCGTTGTGGGGGACATATCAAAATACAAAATGTTTGGTAATTAATTATATTTTTCATTTAAAGAAAATTTTTGAAAATGTTTATTTTAATAAAATTTTTATTACATTTTAAATTTGTTGAAAACACTTAAGACACATAAGACGTTAAGTTTTTATTTACACAGCTTGACATTTTGAATTGATCTGGTAAAATTGTTTTGAGATTGAATTAATTAATGAATTTTAATGTTGTTGTTCTAATAATCTCATTTTCTAAAAAATATTCTTACTAGGGCTGGGCAAAAAATATCGATATATTTCGTTGATATTTTAATTTGCAATATATCGATATATCAATATTTTTTCTTGCAATTTTATTTCGATATTTTTGAACTCTGATTCTGTATTTTATGTTATTAATTTGTAAAAAAATCTTCTCGTCACAGTTTTTAACAAATAGACGGTTATAATAATGCTTGTATTGATAGCAACGGCGCGTTTAATATGATCCCATTTAAGGTAAGATTTTATCCACACCCGTAACTCCCAAGTGTAAAAATTGAACATTTGTATATACAGGATTATAGTTCGGGTGTATTCAGCGTTAGCTGTTCTATTGTGCATAACTTGTGGCTAATGTTTCGATTTCATTTTTTTGCTCTTAACGTATTTTCCACAAAGCATTAACCATGTATGTATATAGTTATCTGTATTAATTGTTTATACTTTAACCATTAAACATCAGTAAAAAATAACTTTTTGTTATATAAAGTTCGTTTTTCCTGTATTTTATGAATTTATGAAAAATATCGAAATATCGATATTTTTAAATCGATATATATCGACCAATATTTAAAAAAAATATCGATATTTTTTTTGAATTTGCCCATCCCTAATTCTTAAAATAATATTACCATATTTACATGAAATTATTACTAATGTTTTTGTTTTTTGTAAACAAAACCACATATTTTTAAATTTTTTTCCCTGTTTTTTCAATATTCTTAAAAATTTGTTTTCTCAGCAATTAAAGAACTAATATTATAGTATTAGTTGTAACAGCTATCACGACAGATATTATGGGCTTTTTTCTCCTTATAGCAATTTTCCACGTCCACGTAAAATTAATATTTTGTATTAATTATTTAAAACAATTACTCGGTAAAATTTAAATTTAGAGATTTTTTTTTCATTTAGAGATCTCCAAATTTCAGAAAATGTGTTCTAAAAAACGTTTATTTAGGTTGCAAATATTTAAAAAAAAAATTTAACAATCTTTCATTATTCAAATTGTATGAAATAAAAGTCATACACTTTATAAGTGTTTGTTTTAAAGTAAATTTTTAATAAATACGAGTGATTTGTAAAAATATTTCGATATACATATGTACGTACATATTCAAAAATTTGTAAAGTATATTCTTTAAATTCTACATTAATAAAAAAAACTCATTAGAAATTTTATATATTTTTTATCTATAATAAAAATTAAAAATTCTCTTTTTATGGAAAATCTTCAATAAATTCTCTTTGAAGAGGGTTTCTTAATTTAAAAATTAAAAAGAAAAAAATTTAAAAAATTTTATGTTAGAAAATTTATAAAATCTGGCAGCTTTTGTCAACAAATAAATCATACATAAGGATTCTCTTCTCAATGTAACAAATGTAGTTTGTGGTTGGATCATTAATTTTCTCTACAATTTAGACGTTGTTAACTTAAGATTTCTCTTTTTTGAAATTGGCTTTGTTTTTTCATTAATTGACATTACCTTCAAGCGTATTTTCAAAACATGTGGTAAAATTAGAAGATTCGTATTGCGCTACTCTACAATTTTCCGCATCGTAAAGTTTAATGTGTTAATTAGTAAAAACATTGCGTTGATTTGTTTTTATTTTTTATTTTGAGGCGTCCTTTTCTAAAAAAAAATATTTACGTCACAAAAAACCACGATACAATTTAAAATAAAAGTTACATAATTTAGCCATGTGACATTTAATGCAAGATACGAATTTATAATTCTGAATTGAATTGATTCTTTTAACTAAAAAAAATTTCTTACTTACTCACGTTAAGTGCACAACATAATTTCCTTATGTCTGTTTTTTTTTCATTTATTTATTACTAATATCTGACTGATTAAAAGAATCTCGTTTTATTACAGAAAAATCCCCGCTTATTATTAAGCAACTTAAAACTGAGTCTTTTGGGTAAAAAACTTATGACAAAAATAAATTAATAAAATAATTTTTATTATTGTTTTTTCTTGATTAAAGCCAAATTTTAAACCTGAATTAAATTACCAGGAAAATATTAGTATTTGACAAAACGTCTTAAAAAATAATATGGAATTCATTCATTCATGAAATGATGACTTAGATATTTAAAAAAGATTGCTTTTGAAATCAAGCTTATTAATCGTTTAATATGTAAATGCTTACACTTAGTTTTTATGCTAGTTCTGTTACTTCATTATACCAACTATAAAAAAAAATTTTGTATACTACAAATAAAATCTTTTCCAAGAAAAAAATTGTGATAACTTTAAAACTTTAAAAAACAAGAAATCGAACTTTGGGAAAGTTTAAATCGAATATGTGACCTTATTGCCTAAATCATATAAAAGCTTACTTAAATCAATAAAAATAATTAAAAATAAAAAATATCGTTCGCATTATGTATTAAGTTTATAATGAACATTTTGTCCCTGCGTCGAAAGAAATACTTAAGTAAGTATGTAATTTTTTAAACTTTTGAAAAAACCAAATTAATAGACATACACACATTTTATATATACATACATACAAATGTACATAAAAATATAAAACACCCAAAAGTCATACTTATATTTGTTGTATAAAGGTCCACAAAGTCGACTTGCGAATGGCAATATTAAAAGGATAACAAAGACCACCTACTCTCAAAAGTTAAAAAAGTTACGGATTTTTTATTCAACTGTTTTGTATATCATCGAAACAAAAACATACAGTAAAAAAAGTAACTATTACAGCTGTACAAAAAATTAACACAAAAAAAACATAAATAAAGAAGAAAGAAATTTTAACACATGATAACGATTGGATGAATAATGAACTTGTAGGCTAAATAACGTATTAGATGTGTATTGCAAAAACATGTATTTTAACGTAAATTAATTTCAGCTTTAAAACTTTGATTTTAAAAAGATAAAGAAATTATACGAATTGTTTAATAAATATGTATGTATGTGTCACACATTTTTAACAAAAAGTTGCTTAATAAAATTTTAAATTTGCTAATAAACAAGATTATGTTAACCTTTTTCCACATAAGTAGATATTTTTTTAAGTTTTTGTATTAAAATGTTTTTCGTTTAAATACATATAATGCAAACATAGATACGTGATTAAAATAATAATATAAATAAAAAAGTACGTAAGCTTTTGCATAAATTCTAAATTAATTATTAATTGAGTAAATGTGTGACAAGTAAGGCTTTTAAGTGTAACCACAAAAAAAAAATCCGAAAAAATCCACATACGTAATTAAACCAGCACACGGATAATTTGGCCTAGTGATTAATCCTATAATCAACCATAATTCAATGAACCCTTAACTGGTGACGTTAGTTCGTGGGTTCACTTAAAAAAGTGTTTTAAATATTTATATAAATTTATAATTTCTGGTTTTACTTATAAAAGACTAACAATGCAATACTTATACGAGTGAATAAGTTATTTTTTAAGAAATACATTTGAGACAAAAACAATAATTTTTTTATCGTAGATATTTTAGTTGAAAAATATAGAAATTGAATTCATATACAGTTTTAGTCTGGTTTTTGTTGATTAAAACAAAAAAGCTATTCGCAGTAAGCTTTTTTTAAAGTTTAATTTAATAAACAAAAAAACAATAAATAATTTAAAAAGCCAAAGTCAAGAAGTTTTTTGGTTTACAACTTAGAATTAAAAGTTGTAATGTATTCAAGAACAGCACTATAAAATCTAATTTTTTTCAAAAACTTAAACTAACAATTTGTGTAAACGAAAATTTAGAAAACTGTTACACCGTAATTGCTAAAAGCAAATCTGCATATTTAGGGTAAACCCAATTAAAACTGCATCAACTCACTAAAATATTTTTTAACAACTTAAAGAACGAAAAAATTTTATTTATTATTATTATTCCGCGTTCACTTGTATTCTAGATCTGTCTAGTACACAAATGTCAAAAAGAAAAGAGCATCTTCCAATAGGATGATTTCTTTTGGCCCACCTTGTACTTATGAACAAAATATATAAAGTTTATACAAAATGGATACCGTTGATAACATTTTCATTTCTATACAATAATATTTTAACATCTGAAATTTAAAATTATACATAAATAAAAAAGCAAAAAAGAAAGGGTAAAATTTCGCACCAGTATACATACATATGTACATATTTTTTACGAATTTTTATTCAAAAACTTTGAATTAGGGATAAAATGAAACGTATTTTTTCTTTTTCAATTTACAATCAAATTGTTAAACATCCTAGGGACAGAGTGAGAAAAATATTTTCAAATGACAATAAAAGCAAAGACCTAATCTGTGCGCGTATGTTTGCATGGGCGTGTATTTAAGCCAACAGTAACAGCAGAGCGTAAACCAAAACAAAACATTAACGAAAAGAACATAAGTACAACAACATAAAAGATCATTCAACTCTTCTGCAGTAGATGAACACAAACAACAATAAAAACAAAATTTTGATACGACCATAAGGATCAGTAACCATCATCGTCAACAACATACTGAAAACAACCAAGAAAAAGAAATATAATAAGAAAAAGCTAAATTTTGCAGTGTTGTTTATAGACAATGCGCGATATACATTTAAAGGAATAATTTCTTTTTTAAATAAGTAAAAACTTTAATATAAAAACCCCGACTCATTGCCATTGTTGTTGCATTTGCTTATTGAAAAATTGTACTCATAAAAAATAAGCAATAAATTCCCTATTTTTAGAAAAAAATTTAAAAGGCATTGTATTCTACTCAAAAAAAAAACTGGATATGTGTCTGGTACCACTTTGAAATTTGTGAACCCGATTGATAAAAACGGGTAAAAATTATATTT
Organism: Paykullia maculata; assembly: GCA_003055125.1. Lineage (NCBI taxonomy): Eukaryota > Metazoa > Arthropoda > Insecta > Diptera > Rhinophoridae > Paykullia > Paykullia maculata. The sequence goes on from NDXZ01015612.1 coordinate 10,440, forward strand.
TGGTCCTTTTTTGGAGCCCTTATAGCTACTAAATCAATAAACATAGACATAATTTAAACTACCTTCGTCACTTCTCCAAAAAATTAGAATAAGTTTTTGGTACTTTTTGGAAATTCAGATGTATGTATAGTGATAGAATCTGGGAAAGAAACGGGAACAAGTGTTAATTAGTAAAAAACTGGTCCAATTTGAATAAAATTTCAAACAGGAGTATCTTACGACATAAAAAATTACGTGGTAGAAAAAGGAGGAAGTTTGAGTTACCAGTTTGGGGCAGCAAAGCAGACCGGGTCCAAGCTAGTAAGTATATAAAATACAACCCAACCTAAACAAGAGCGGAAAGCGTTGAGTTTTATTTCGCCTCGCGCTAACGCAGAAGGTACAACCTAAACAAAAACGGCAACGCTTATTCAATAATAAAAACAGAGTTAAAAAACATCTAACAAGCTTGGGGTTTTTTATTTTTATTACAAACAAATAAAATAAAATATTTTTGAAACTTTTAGTTTTAATTTCTTGACAATTTTATTATTTTTACCTTGTCACTAAACGCGTTGTCAAAATTGGATTATCCAACCGTCGTTCTATGCCGCCGCGGAATTTCCAATGGGCTAAGAATTTTTGACAGCTTAAAAACGCTTGCCGCTCTTGTTTGGGTTTGACTGTTATCGATAACATTGATGCATTTTTTTAATATAACATCACTTATCATTTAAACACCTTCAAAAAACTTATAGCATTTCTAATATTTCTAGCAAAAATATCAAAAATTATCAATAGTTAAAATGTTTCTAAAAAACATTATGTTCTTTTAAAACTCTTTATAAGAAAATACCAAAGTCCCAACATCAGTTTGAACTAAAAAAAGAAGGTTAATAACCACAATAGGCTATTTTTAAACATAAAAAGAAAAATAATACAATAAAAAACACATTGTTTGAACCAGAATGTTAATGTTAAAAAAAAATAAGAAATGGACAAACTCTATGATCATGTCATTTTTCTAAAAGTGCAACATGTTTAAGGAAGGGGAGCATTAACTTGTAAAGATAAGTTTTTAGCTAAAATAAAAAAATAAATTTAGAGGATGTGTACAACTCTGTTAAGATTTTGTAGTTTTTTTTCGTGGATTTTTTTAAACATAATACATATAACAAATGATTGAAAGGAAACTAGTAAAAATAGAATAATAGCAGGTAAAGCAACATTAAAAGTTAGATTATGAGTATATAGCAAGCAGAAAGTTAAAGTCAGTCTTGTACAAACTTCAATATCAGTAAGAAAATAAGTAAATGTTTTTCTTGACCAAGAAAATATAAAGTCACGAAATCCTTGAAGCTAACTCAAATATTTAGTGGATTTTGATTTAGTGAATTGAATAAATTTTATATGACTTAATATTCTGAGCCAAGACAAACAGCAGCTGAGGAAAATTGTGGCTGCGATATCACCGGTCACTGTCGCTTTGGCAGTTACGCGAAAAGAATGGCACTACCTTTTAACAATTTCTAAAGAAGTTGCCAAGACGCGGAGAAGGAGGAGACTATACATCACCTTCTATGCTCCTATCCTCCACTAGACGATGTCTTGGAAGTGCATTTTGAAACACGCAATCTGGACAATCTGTCGGATTTGGCCGAGATGAATCTTGCTGACCTCCTTTATTAGGCATTGCGGTTAGTTCAATGACCGAAACTGAAACGGAATGACCCCTGCTGTTGATAGCCAAACAGCTTGAGCTTTCTCTTGTCTTATCTCTAATCTATCTCTTTCTTTCTCTTCCATTCTTTTTATAGGTACCACAATAAGACCGTATGTATCGGACCCAAGGGAGTCACACCTCTTTTCTTCTACTGCAGCTGCCTGTTCTACCCAACCTAACACTACGCCTTGACGAGCCAGAAATATGTTCGTACATGAACAAAACGTCGGCA
>NDXZ01015622.1:1148-18439 GCA_003055125.1 Paykullia maculata
TTTCTTTTGCATATAAATCAAATTAGTTTTATAGCGGCTGTTGTGCGGTGTTCATATTTACATACATACATACATACATACATACATACACATATTAATGAATGGAATTTAATTTAAATTTAGAGAGAGAGAGAGAGAGAGAGAGAGAGAGAGAAAGAAAAAAATTAATTTTAAATTTAGTTTTAGAATGTTATTAGTTTGAAATTGTAACAGCTGGTATTATTATCAAAATTAATTTAAAATTTTTTAGCTTTTAACTGATAAACTGTGAGTTAAATAGATGATATTTACATCCCACACTAATCCAACACCGATCGAAGAGTGCTGCTGATGAAAACCGTAGCTGGTTTCGAAAATGCATTCCACTCGGCTAGTGTCGGAAAAAACTTACTTTTCAAAAATTGTTATTCATTCATTATCACAAATGAACTTGAGCCAGAACAATAACTAAAATTAATTGTCTTAAAACAAATAAAAGTTCGTAATAAAAAACATTCAAATTAAAAAAAATTTTTTATAAATTTTACTTTTTACTTTCATTTTTATAATCCACTTTTAATTTTATTTATACTTAATAAAACACAATTTTCATAAATTATATTTCTATTTAAAACCTTCATAGGTATAATTGAAAATTGTTTTTTTAGTATTAAACAAAATATAAATTTTTTTTATCCTTTTCCGCCCTTAAAAAAATGTTTAAGACTCGAATAAATTATTCAAAAATAAATTAAAAGAACACAACCTTAAGTAAACATAAAATAAAAAACTTTTAATAATACTTAACTCCTCCCACAAAAACGTTTTAAAAAAAAGTTTGGTTTAAACTTTGTTAAGAAAAAAATAAATAAATTTTGTAACAAAACTTCAACTACAAAAAGTGGGTGAGAAAGTTGACATTTTGAATAACCAATAAAAGGAAAGTTTAAATTTATATTATAGTTGAGGGCGTGGATATACTAAAGCAAGGACTTTGAAATTCACTTATGTGCATAAGCATTGCTTTTTTTTGTAAATTAAAAAATTTTAAATTATTTGCTATTAAGAATTTGTTGATCGTTTTCGAGGCACAACTTTTTTTAAAAAAAGTTTTTTTTTCCAAAATTTAAGATTCGACAATTTTTTTTTCAAAAAGAAATTTTAACTAAAATATTTTACAAGTTATAAATAAAAATTGTTACCTTCACTGCAGGTGGCCAGAGTTATACCCAGCAAAAACTGGGTAATAAATTGCTCTTACTCAATAACATACTTTTCAATGAGTATAATATACCGTCTGGCTTACTTAGAAGTAGTTTTCTAATAACAAGATTATATTATGAAACGTAATAATTTATTCTTGAGATACCTAAAAAGAAATAAATGCTTTATATTTTGGCTTAAAAAATTGTTAGGATCCACTTAAATTAGTTATTATGATTCTCACTTGGGTTAACAAACTTTAAGTATAAGTAAATGTATTTTCGACGGATGTTTATGAATTTCATAACAGTTTTCAAGCCGACTCTAAAGTTTTTTTCTAAGTGTTTCTGTAAAACGTAAAGTGCAGGAGTAATAAACCTCAGTTTCGTTCTTAGGAAGCCGAATATAATACATTATTGATAATGAGTTCTGTAAGCCCATAGAATTAATTGGATATTTCACTTATTAAAAGCAAGTAGTTATATTATATTTTAAAAGTAATGACTTATTCAATTCGTTATTTGAAGTTTAGAGGGCTGCTTTATTCATTATAATGTATAATATATAATGACTTCACAAAATCCCTATTTGTAAACGATGGTGGTAATGACTTATAGTGCCTTTTTTAAGGGAGCGGGTTAAGTACTTGCCTCCAATGACATCGCCATGTTAAAGTAATGGCTTACAATGCCAAAACGTAAGTAGTGTAACAACTGTATTTTTATCATTTTGAATCATTACAAAGCAATGCAAGTTTTTGCTGGGTATATATAAGTTTGCTGTTTAATAAGTATTCATTTGCGAGCCTATAATTTATATAAATATTCTGGATCCTTAAAGATAGGAAAGTCGATATAGCCATGTCAGTCTGTCTGCTGAAATCACCTTTCCTCAGCCCTTGATGATGTCTTACAAAAACGTTAGTGATATTAAACTATCAGTAAAAATGGTATATAAATGACTGATATTTAAGCAAAAGAAAATGACTACCTTTATTATTTTAAACAAAAATTAATGTTATTATACATACATACATATGTACGTAAATACACTTATTATTGCATACCTACACTTGTTGAATGGTATATAAGATTTGGCCCAGCCGTGCTTTTTTTTGGTTATAAATAAAATTGGTATTATTACAAAAACTCTCTCTATAAACAAATTTTATCGAAAATCTTTTTAAGGAGTTAAGAAAAATAATTCATTATTTTCTATCAATTAGGGCATATACAAACATATAACTTCTACAATTTTGCACTTAACTGTGTATTAAATTATTACAAAATTCATTAGTGATAACTGGCCTAAAAAAAATATGTCAAACTAAACAACAATTAAGTAAACAGTTGTTTTCAAATAAAACAAAAAAAAAAACATTTAATAAATGCATTATTTATAGATACATGGACACAGGCAGGCAAACAGATAAAATGACGTAACAACCAATAAACAAACAAACCAACTAAAGTAAAAAAAATTAAAATGAAAAAAGAAACAAATATATTAAATATTTAGATCTATATACATACATACATATGTATAACACACAACCTTTTATATCGTTATTATAACAATAGCTTTCGTTTAGTAAATTTCTAAAGCAGAACAATTTGTGTCGTTAATATAACAATTAATATTGTTGACTTGACTATTGACAATTAGTTTTTGTTGTATTTATAAATTCATTATTGATTGAGTTTTAATTAGTCTTTTATTCGCATTTTTTCCTCTATAAGAAACTAATACCAATTCAATTTTTATTATTTTTGTATTTTATTAATGGCAACTGCATCGTTTCCGTTGAATGCTTCCACAATATGTTTGTATGGATCACAGTTGTTTGTATAGTCCGATACTGCTTCTAACCGCAATTTTTTTATCTAATTATTATAAGTTAAGGCAAAATTTTAATTACAGAATACATTTTTTTAAATAACAACACGTTAATGAGTTTTAAGAAATATTGTTATCCTTTAAGGATTTTAAAAAATTGGTGTCTGCAAATGGGTTTTCGGTAGTCTCTACGATTCAATGCTATATTTTTGTTTGAAATGATTGATAATAAAATAATCACGTTTACACAAAAAATTGAATAGCTAAACATGTCAAAATATGCCAAAATATACATTTAAAGCAAAATGCGCATAAAATGAATTTTAAGATTCATAAAGATATTTTGCTTACGTTGTTAAAAAAATGTGTATTTACATAAATTTCCTATCCTTGCTTATTAGACAGCGGCAAAAGTCGACAACTGTGTTTACGTTTTATCCTTCATACTCTTTTACTCTTTATATACATATGTATATATATGCATATGTATGTATGTATGTATGTACGAGCACATATCTAAGTTTGTATTATTTATGTCAATAACGACAAGAATACTTGAAAAGAAACTCAAATTTAATAATAATATTAAGAATAAATACGTATACGAGTATATTCTACTTATATTACAAAAAAAAAAAATAAAACGGAAATATTAGTTATATATAATATTGACAATTTAGTAAACAAATAATATGAAATGTCAATATTTGCTATCAGCTGTAATAATGACAAGTGAGTGAAAATGATAGACAATAAAAGAAGTAGTTATGTATGTAAGAATGTATAACAATGACATCCAATATGTATTTTTAAGCTTAAACATCTTGTACCCTACAGCATAATATATAAATATAAAATATTTGTAATAGTTTTAGAAGCGTTAAGATGATTTATGAACGTAACTTTACTTGGGAGTTAGGACCATTCAAAAAGGAACTATCATACAATTTAATATTCATTTTTCTTTATCTGTGAAACTTATTTTACTTCGATTGAAATATTTTTTGGAGTTTTATAGGCGTCTTATGAGTAGGCCTTATACGAAAGCTAAGTAGATCCAATCATGGACCGATTATCACAAATTTGGACAGAAAGTGCTGTACCCACAAAAAACTTATTAAGGATATATTTTAACATTTCTATCAGTTTTATATTGACTTAGGTAGTTTCCAGGTGTGAACCTTTATATTGGTCATTGGGTCAGTTAAGGTCCCCTGACCTTCCTAGAATTTGATGGGGACACTTGTATTCCTATAAAACCTATTTATAGTAAATTTTTATTTTATAGAAATATTTTTTAAAATATTATTAGGTTGGTATGTAGGTAGGTTGATAGAAGGAGCCTCGAAGGGTCTCATGTCTATTAGAACATACATATAAGCCTGCGGACGGCTTCTTCAGCCGATAAGAGTTTTTATAAAGAGTTTAGGTTATTAACATATGTAGGTTATATACGGCAACCATGATCTCTTATGGACCGTTTATCGTATTATAAAACAATCACTTTTTACTTTACTTTAATAAAAATCTTTTTATAACAATTTTTTTAAAGATTATTTTCGTAAAAGAAATGTAGGTGACCCTAAAAAGCCATAAGCCGACTATAAATAAATTCAATAGAGGGTGTCCTTGAGCGTTAAATTTAATTGATATTAAGTATACCCCAAGCAACACAGATTGGTCGTAAGGACGTCGGTACGTCGTCTACGGCCGACCCATTTGACGTCATACCGACCACGCTACGGCTAAAACTTTAACCATTTTGGGGAATAGGAATCCTGAACTTTGCCGATCGCCACTTTTACGACCAACAGTATACCAATAACGATCAGAGAAATGAAATGGTAGTTTCTTTCCATTTAGATGACTGATTTTATTATAATGTTGGTCGGCTAAATATAAATAAATAATAAAATAAGCGACTCAAGCGACTAATATTACTTTAAAGTTGGTCGGATAAGTTCGTTTTGCAACTCTATACAAAAATGGATGTGATTTATGCAGTAGCTACGACGTTGCAAGTTGACTTAAAGCAACGAGTCACTGTACGACATCCCTACGTAGTCGTAGCGTGGTCAGTAAATATATTAAAAATATAGCGACCAGAAATGTATCAAAGGTGGATTAAATATGACCGAAATAACTGAAATTAGAAAGTATTTTGACCAAATCCGACCATTCAAGTCGTGAAATAGTGAGACTGTGTTGCTTGGGACATATATTCAAAACTGTGACCTGTCAAATGTCCATTCTCAAAGAATGGACAGACTGAGATTGCTAATACGACTCAAAAATTAACTCTTAATAGATTTCTATAAATAAAGGCGGGTGTTGAAATTTATTGTTTGTCTTTACAAACAATTGGCAAACAAAAGAATAATACCGTTATCAGTGTAGGGTACAAAAATAAATATTAAATTCTAATAGAAACACAAATATTTACAAATACTTAAGTTCATTTACTGTAAATTACAGTGAATGCAGGGGCAGGGTATTGGGTTCGTATGGGATGGTAATATGATAGAACCGAGAAACTTTCGGTGCTCTTAGGTTATATGCATAAAAAAAGTATTTATTACTTGGTGCTGGCAAAATTCATTACTTCCTTTACAAATTCAATTTGTTTAATGAACTTCAATTTTATTTTATTTAATTTAAATTCTATCTTCTCTTAGTTCTAACAAAACAATGTATGTATTTAGAACTCAATAAAACCAACGACCATCATCGTTTTTTGAAAAAAGAAGGCGAGACTAAAACCCAAATAAAAAAAATAAACAACATTTGGTGCCATTCGTCCAAGTCTTTCCATATTCAATAAACAGTAAAGAGATCGAAAAAGGAACATAAAGAAACATAAACTAAAACTAATTTAAAAGGAAACCCATCAATAAAATGTAATTAATATTGATTCAAATGAATTTAAGTAACTTGTGATGATGAGAGAATAAATTGATGGATTCACTTCATAAACATTTAAACACAACAATGAGACCAAATAAGAATTGCTATCAACCGACTAACTGACTGATAGGCAGACAAATAAATAAACAATCGAACATCAGATAAAACAAACAATGACTGCTGCTATTGCCTGTTACATTTATATTAATTTAGAAATTTTATTTTTTATTTAACTATTGTCTGGGGCCTTTAAGTTTTTTTTTTTTTTGTTATTTTTAGTTGTACATTTTTGTGCCAAATATGTACAGAACATTGATGTAGAAAATGTTAGACCTAAAAGATAAAAGATGTGCTAAATGTACATACATACGTGTTTTTATACCTGTTCCTTGTAGGTATATTAACATAATGTTCCCCGTTTTAGTTGCAGCACATAGAGATGTTTATAAAGAACGTCATAAATTATTTTATCAATTGTGGATCCTATCAACGTTTATCAGTCCATCTATTCGTTGACGGTTTTTTAAAGTCCAAAATGGATTTAAATGTTATTCTTGTTTTCTTGTACAATACGAGTAAAGATTTATATTATTTGTTATAGATACTTTATAACATTAAAACTTGACTTTTTTGAAGACATGTGGAAGAGAATTATTTAGAGTTGCTAAATACATACAATGAAAGTCACAAGAGAAAAAGTTTTATGCCCATAATAAAAAAAACATTTTTGCAACAAAATGTTGCTGTGATACTTTACATATTGTAAATGATAATAAACAGAACTGCGTTTTGCATGTTTGTGTTATTTTAAATAAGAGTTGCCATTTATTGTTGCTACATGGCGCTTTAGTGCGCCCACTCTGACGTTGTTTGCTGCATTACACATATTTGGTCAATATTGGGTACCTGCGGTAAATTGACAATAAAATCTACATTTTTTAACCGATTTTTATGGTTTATGGCTTTTTTTATTTTTAAGATAAGTAGCTGTCAGGAAAAAGTGCAAAATGTTGAATATTTGCTTTATATTTTTTTTTAAATTCTACTTTTAAATTAAAAAATATTACGAATTTTGCACGAAAAACATTTTTTTCTCCATTAATTTCTGAATAATTCCAAAACGATAAGAGATAGAGAAAAATTTTATTCAATTAAAATACAATTTTGTTACACATCTTCTGGTGTTTTACTTTTGAAAATCGGATGACTGGTTCTCGAGATAGGATGAAATATGTCTCCGTACCTGACTAATTAAGGGGAAAAAATTTGCCACGCCCATAAAAAAAAATCCCGATCTGATGGAATGGAAAAAAATCGACAACGGATTTGAGTTCAGCGCATCAAAATCCATATAGTCCACATAGTTTTATTTAATGGAGGATTTTGCTGCTGAGCAGTGTAATTAGGTAATAATTTTGATCATATTAATTTCTTTTGAAATACAAACCAGGAGTGTAAATTTTAACGCCTCTATTTTCTGAATCACTTCCCATTACTTCAGTAAAAATTTAATAGCAATTAGTTTTCGTCTGATTTTTTTCTTTTACATAAAAATGTTTTTATGCCATCGAGCTGAAGGGTCTTACAAGATAAGACGGGATATGTAAGTAATTGTTGAAATGACTTTGCTGATATTCCATTGCATGTTGATCAGTTCAAATCAATCAAACTTTCAACGAGTAAAATCCGGTTGCTTAAATAATATAATTTATATATAATATTTAAAAAGAATCGATACATTTGAGCCCTAAATTGATACTTAATAACTAATATTAAATTAGTATACAAAATAATGTCCATTGTTTTATCTCAATCAATATTTTCTGCCTTTATTGATTTCCAGTATGAACTTCTTCGGGTATATTTTTCGCTTTTAGAGCATATTGCCGTATATGTATGACAATTGCAAAGCTGATAAATAACCAAACTTAGAAAGATATTGAACAACATAATAATGATTATCATTGACTTCAATAAAAGCATTTGTAGTTTGTTATAAATAAAAAAAACTCTTCAGATTACAAACATTTATGTTGCTTATTTATTATAAATTTTCCTCTTTTGTAGTCACTCATAGATACTTGTATCTTTGTCTCTATTGATAATAAATGTTTTAGATTTTTTTTCCAAATTTTTTTTTTTCCATGTAAATAAAATTGTATGGCCATCCATAATAATAAATAAAATGCTCAAGTTGGTTATTTCCTTTTCATTGTTATAGTCCATGATAATTTTTTTATTATTTATTTTTGTTTTTTGGACTGAAATTCCCATGATAACCACAAATTCAAATGAATTGTATTCATTTTGTTGTCGTTCGTTCAAGTTGTAATGTAGTTGATGTTTAAAAAGTTTATTTCTTTGTTTTCGTAACATAAAACAAAAGCGAGGGTTGTATGTTAAAAAATTCTAGATTTATGCGAAAAATTTGTTGAGGTTTCAAAGATTTATTGCTTAGAAATATGAAGGTCACATTTAGGATTTTTTTTATGTTCTTAACTTAATTTCATTTTTAACAATTGCCATTCTTAAGATAGACCTCGTATTTATTTTTATGTATATTTGCCACTTCAATTCTATTACTAACTACAAATGCGAACAAAATTTATTAGTTTTTCAATGACCATGTGTAAAATGTTTTACATTCTGTCAATTCCAGGAAGATTTTTTTTATTTTATGGCACTCCAAAAAGTATGAATATTTCCTTTTATACGTTATATTTTCTAGTTATTGACAAAGTAAAAGATACAATCATCACAAATTTTATTTAATTTTAATTTACTTTATTTAGTAATTGATGATCTCAAAAGATAAAGAATTAGAGAAAAATATATTTTATGTATGTATGTATGTAGTTTAAAAAAATTTACTGAAAATGTAAAGCAATGTTGAAAGAAAAGTTAACAAATAAATTCTGTATTCAGAGCAAACATATCAACCAAAAAAAAAAAACTTTTAATTGAAATAACTAAAAGTTTACTTACAATAAGAAAATGTATCATGAATTATTAAATATTTGAAATTGCTCTAATTTTTATTTATTTAAGCTTTAGATTTAGTTTTGGTAAAGCAATGCAGGCATAGTGTTATTTCAGAATATTTCTTTATAAATAGAAAACAATTTGAATGACCCATTTTAACACTAACTGACCACTTTTAGACAGCAATCTATAAAAGTATACATTAAAAATATCTCTAACAAAAGATTAATGTAGTTAAACATAAAATTATTTTTAATGTATGACAACATGTGTAACAAAATATTTCTAAAACATACAATGTACCTACATAAGTAAATGTCGTACAAGCATGATTTACATTTCTACATTTATCCGAATAGATATACTTTTACCAACCACCTCCCCCCCATCAAGCTCAGAGTTGTAACAGACACTTACATAAGTATGTTCATATTTCAATGTTTGTTTTTATAATCCGCATTGGTAACAACATACTCCACATATGTATGTATCACACAGACGTTTACAACAAATAGCAACTGACCTACTAGTTTTTCCCCCCATGAGAAATTAAAAAATGTACGAATATCTAGATCCCCGTCCAAGTGTGCAAAATCTACACGAAATGATAATATGTTTAGTCAGAAGTTCTTAACATTTTATTTTTAAGTTTTTAATTTAAAGTTTTACTCTATTTTAAAAGAGACTTCTTGGAAAGGACCTACTGGGATGCAGTTTTTTCTTTAGCTGTGTTATTTCTTAACCTGTTTATGTTCGTATTAATATTCTGCCCCCTAAGACAACTGTGAATTTGATTTGTGTCAATACCGTCACCGAGTGACATGACCTGACAGTGGTCAAACCACGAGTTAAAATTTATGCGTTTAACTATCGCCCCTGTGTGACTTGCAAGGAACACACAGGTAGCAATTTTCTATCCATTATGATTCTGGATAATAGAGTAGGTACCTTGCTCGAGAGCTCGGGCTATCTAGATCCTTTGCTGCCAGACCTGCTGACTATACAACAGAGCCTGAGAAGAATCGGGCGGCCGAAGTCTGTCACTAGCACTAGCATCTGCCAGGTCTCCGATCTTCTATCGCGCAACGTGTATTATTAGTAACACTCACCGTTTCAAAATAAGCCGTATACAAACATCAACACAAATTGACGTCTCTTCTAACAAATTAAAAATTTAGGTCACAACCACAGCCAACGCGTGTACCCCGAAGGGACCTCAACTAATAACCAGACCAGAACTTAGTCCCAGGGGCTTACTGGTTCCCGTGGTACCGGAAAGATTCTGGTAAGTCACCGATTTGGGCCCAGCCACCCGAGGCTTAGGCAAGCCTCTTTTCCCCAAGAGCATTAGCACTATGATGGGACATAATCATCATGATGCATATTTAATTACCCCCGGGGTGTGCCCACTAAGACAATAATATACGAAGTTTGTTAACTTTAATATTAAATTAAATGTGAGAGAGAAAAATAAGAAACTAACGAAATGCTGATTATTGTTACATAACAAACGTTTGGGACCCACTGTTCTTAAAACGCGTACAAATACCAGCGAAAAAAATCTAAAAGTAGTTCAGTTTAATGTTAGTTTTGCATTTTTTTTGCTTCTTCTTTTTCTTAGTATTTGGCGTTTTTATAAATTTAATACGATAAGTCTGAATAAATACGCAACTAAACCATAAAGTACTCATAAGTATTAAAGCCATAAAATTTTGTTGTAATGCGATTTTTCTCTACGTTTTTTCTCCAACCTATAAACAGCTAAAAGATATACGCATGGAAAGACAGACAGATAGACAGACAGACGAATGTAGGAGATAAATAGTTGTTAGATTTAAAACCAAAAGACATACTTATAAATTCAAACGTAAATGGTTAACATAACTAGAATATACTTAAGACAAAAGTGGAAAAAATACACGCGTACTTTGTACAAACGTACTTACATAAAATGTGAGCTGAGCACGACTTAATACTTAACAGGATTTAGGAAAAAAAAAATACTACTACAAGTTGTTGTTGGATGGTTGGTTCGGCTGTTGCATGGATTTGTACGTTGCTGTGCATGACAGACAGTACGATGAGCCTAAAAAGTAAGATACCTTTTGAAGTTTTATATTTGTCCTCACGAGATTCAATTAATTTATAGGGCTTGCTCTGTACGACATCATTTGTACAGACCATAAAAAAGCTCAGTCGATTCGACGAAGAAAGACTTAGGTGAATAAGACACTACGCCTAGAGTTTAAATAATTATGAAAAAAATAAAAAAAGGGTTTAAATATTGTTAGAGATGCAATTAGGAGTAGAACAAAAGATACCCTATACGTATATTAAACACGGACTAAGAATAAATCCTTAATGAACGAAACTACATTGTATTTCGTTTTATTTTATTTCAGTTTTTAACATTTTATGATCTAAAATATTTATAGTTGTTGTTATAAAGTAACTCCAAAATCTATTGAGTTTTGAGGCACTGTTTTTGTTAAGAGCTGTTAACCCATTTTGTACCAGACCAAAAAAATGTTTTAATGTCTTAATGAAATTTTCATGGCTAGTCAGAAATGGGCCAAAAATAATTATCGGTTTTTTTTTGATTTTTTTCCATGTAATTACGAGAAAACTGCTGGTCGAGATCTCGACCGCTGGGATAATTAGAGCTTTAAATTTTCCAAATGATATGTTATTTTATGATATGATATATAATAAAACAAATGGTAAATAAACCTTATTATGAAAACAGGTACCTGAGATAAGTAAATATAAGAGGTAAAGCAACAGGTGAATCAGAAGATCAAGAAATTAAGTTATTATTTTAATTTATTTTCATTTATTGAATGTTTATAAACGGTAGGTAAAACAAAATTACTCCAAATTTTTATGATAGGCCTTGAAGCAATCACCCATATGTAAATTTATGTTATACTTAGCACAAGTATAGGCAGTATACTTCTTGTATATTTTGTATCAATGTTGTTAAAAGCCGTCGTTACTTTCATTTTCTTCATTAGAGTAAGTAAATTCGGTGTTTTTACCTGTTCAACGGATAACAACACAGTTTTAATTATAAGGTTCTTATAATGAATATGACTCATAGGCTGCTGTTTGATTTTTTAGCAATCGTGCGATGACATTTCCGTGCATTGACACTAGGGCTCTCCAAGCAGGTGAGTCTGAGGTAGCCACCACCACCCTTTGCCTTTAATTCTAATCCGATTATTAGTGACAGCATTATCATGCAAGTCAACTCCGCTCATATACGTTTTGTAATTAATAATACGGTTGGGTTAGGGTTCAGTAGCTATAGTTCAGGAGTTGCTATAATAACTAATTTGTGAACGTTAAAACTTATTTCAACTGTTGGCTACTCAAATCAATAAACCTTTTAAATTTGTATTTTTTATGCAGGTAGTTACAGCTATTTTAAAAATAGGCTATTTTTAGTCTATTATTGTGTCCTTCTAGGGGTATCGTTAAAAGGGGAAGGGGGGCGGTAAAAAAACTCAGGTCGGAAAGCCAATACACCAAACTTAAATACAGATTAAAAAAAATAAGTAATTTCTATTACCTAATATATCTTATTATTTAATAAAAAACAGCAAAAATTTGTGGTCGAGATCTCGACCGTTGGTACAAAATGGGTTAAGGGTATCTTAGGAGGCTTTAAGGATATATTAAAAATTAATAAAGTTCTTAGTTATACCAACACCAAAATGCAATCCTTACCTGACTACAGAAAGTAAAAAGAATTTTCTTAGTCTTAACTTTTTGCACTCACTGTTTCGATTTTTTAAACAGTCAAGTCACTCCACTTAGTTTAGTGCCAGCCATGCAATAGTTGTAAAATTAAAACACAAAAAATTAAACTCAATGCAAACGGACGCAAAAAAACAAGATTGCATGGTGTATGCCATAATGTTTTAGATCTAAGTTCTACATACTTTGTTATTGGAATTACTTTTATTTTTCACCGGATCTAAGGCATGAATAACATATATACATTACATACATTTAGAAGAAAAAAAAAACTGAGCGATAAAGAAACCAGAAAAAATGTTTTGAACATAACGCATTTACAATGTTTATCGACTAGCATGTTAAAAATGGTGTTAAAATGTTTGCTCTTAAATCAAGCTATGGTCACATTAGTCAAACATTTTATAAAAAAGACGCAACGAAAAAGACGTGGAAATGTATATTTACCATTGTGCAAATTTTAATGGATATTTTTATTTGATTTGTTTTAAAATGGTTATTCCTGGAAAGTCTTTTAAGTACAAACAGCGTCAAACATGATTTTTTTGCAAAAAACAGCAAATATTTAACTAATGCGACAGTAAATATAATCATGCTACAGAAAATGTAAAAGTCGCGTGTAGGTAAATACTTTAGAAATGCTCTCGGTATAGATTAGATTTTAAGCGACAATTTATCAAAAAAAACTTTGAAGATTCAAATTTTAGTTTTGTCCAACTTAAAACATAAACAAATAAATATTTTAATATAAGATTTATTGTATAAAATTTTTGGTATATATTTTGTCAAAATGTTTAAAAAGTTTGTATTTCATTAAAAAAAAAAATATATATTTAAACTTGCTTACTTACTTTTTCCGGACCTCTTTTACCTTTCAGTGTAGAGGTTTTTGCAATTGGTGTGCCATTTTTGGCTATCTTGTGCTGTTGTTTTGGCCATTCGTTTGTCTAAACCGTTTTCTTCAATGACGTTATCCATTGTGTCTTGCCAAGTTGTTCTTCTTCGTCCTCTTCCTCTTGACCCTTCTGGTCTAGCTTCTAAGGTTCTTTTTGGCAGTCATGTGTCTGACATTCTGGCAACGTGTCCATACCATCTCGTTTGGTTTGGCGGTTTATTTTGATTTGTAGTGGTTCTGTTCGTATATGCCCTCGGACCGTTTCGTTTCTTATTCTGTCCCTTCTGGTCTTTTCAGCCACTCTTCTTAGGTACTTCATTTTAATTGCTTGAATTTGGCTATGTTTTTTCGACGTGAGTGCCCATCACTCACAGCCGTATGTAATGGTGGGTGTGTACGTAGAGCTATACACAGCTAGTTTTGTTTTGGTGGACACCTCTCGTTTATTCAGGAAGTTTAAGACCTAAGTTTAATCCAGCTGCCACCGCTATTCTGGCGTTTAGGTCTTTGTTCAGTTTTCCATCCTCAGTTATCACTGATCCAAGATAGCGAAACTGTTCCACCTGTTTTAGCACTTCCGATTCGATTTTGATGCAGTGGACGACTCTTCGGGTTTTTCCATTGTTTCGGTTTTATTTGTATTTATACGGAATCCTCTGCTGGTCATTTCGTCGACAAAGGGGTTGTAATTACTTTGCAGGTCATACGCTGTATTTGCTATAAGGGCCACATCGTCCGCGTATGCGAGTATGTTTGTTCTCAGTTTCCAGTTTCCTATCTTGCAGGTTTTCAGCTTTTGAAGATGTCATCGAAGAGTATAATGAACAGGTATGGGCTCAGTATATCTCCTTTTCTAACACCTTGGGTTGTGTTGAATTCCAAAATGTTTTGCGGTTCTCTTGAAATCCCTAGAATGTTGTCGCAGACCTTTTTTGGAAAACTGTTCAAGTTAGATAATGTTAGTTGTAGCAGATATTGCAAAATACAGGTGTATTTGACTTAACGATTGATACATACATATGTGGGAAAGAACTCAAAAAACATATCATATTAATATTCTTAATTTTGGAATCTTTTCCAAGTGTTCTAAGAGCAATTTATCATATTTTATCATTGTTTTGACACAAACTCGAGCAGGCAAGCATTGACGTGAATTACAGCCAAACCTAAATCAGCGCGCTAAGCGCTGTATAGCTGTTAAAAATTCTCATGCTCATACTAATTTAAGCAAACCTAAATAGCGCGACGTCAGCGCTTTGCAATTAGAAAATCCAATGTTGATGGGGCGTTAGGAAGTAAAGCTGAATGAAGATGGATTTGTTATTGTTGAAAAGTAATGCCATGTTAGCTACTTTCAAGTCGAGTCTAACTATTTACTCATTATTTTATACGTTTTTAGTTCTGTTTTGTTTAAAAGTTAAGTTAATATTACTGTTCATGATAAAACTTAAACGCTCTTATGCCATTTAACACAACGCTCAACGCGTTAATTAAGGTTTGAAGTTTGTAAAACTTGTTTTTTTTTTGTGACGAGCATTAAGGGTAAACAATAAACGTGGCCCATTTTACCTCAGAAAATTACAAAATATACAAATGCCGTTGGCTACATTCGTCGGCGAGCTATAATCAAATCAACAGCAAGATCGTAATAAATCAATTTATTTGTTTAAAACCTCTTAACTGATATTGGCTTTTTAATATTTCAATTTTTTAAGCTCTCATTTATTGCATATTTTAAATTATTTTGGTAGCACTTGATCTGTTAATTATCGTTAGAGAAAATAAAAATATGCCTTAGTTGTCAACGATGGTCATGTGTCCGTATGGCTATGATGGCTTCAAAATAATCGTCTTTATATAAACGTGTATATTTAGATATGTTTTGACAGATTGTGGTCGGTAGCCTGCTGCCGTTTATGTGTTTAAAACATAAGACTTTAATGTATTTTTGTTAGTTTAGCAGATATAAGGTTGTTAGTTTTACGCGTTTTTAATCTTTAAGTAAAGAATTTAAAAAAAAAACAAAGGGAAATTTTCGATGGCCATTAATTTTTTTTTTATTTATAAATATGTTCTTGAAAGAGTTCTACTATAATTTAATAAATATAAATAATCAATCAGCAGCATTTTCTACTTATTATTGTTGTAAAAACTCATTTGAGACGCTTAAAAATACTTTATTTATATTTAATCCCAATAACAAAGGAATTTTATATATTTTTAAGCCCTAAATAAAGGTTTGTTAAACATGATTTGTTTTTTGTTACAGAAAATATAAAATGAAAAAAATGGGTGGCACCATAATCAGAGCTTAGTTTTAGATTTCAGGATTAACATGAAAGACGAATATCATTGACTGACTGCATGTTGTGATCATTATTCATGTTGTTTTCTTTTTTGTCTTTTATTTGTTGGGCTCTTTTAAAGCTTAAAGGTTTTAACCTTTAAATAGTCATAGTCATTTATCCGTTTCCTTTGTTTAAAAGGTAATGATTGTTTAATAATAATACCTGTATTTTTCTATTTTATATACATGTATTTTTTTAATATTTATTTCTCTTATTCCTGTTGTATTTGTCTTAAGCATGCAGGTACTAAAGGCCATTAAATTCATATTTCATGTACCACCATCATTGCCACAAATGTGTCTATTAAAAACTGAATTTTTAAAAATAATTTTAGTTTAAAATAAATATTTTTGCTCGCAAACACAGGATATACCTAAGTACGAGTATATATTTTTTTGCTGCGGCCCAAAAAGGAAAGCTGTATTAAAATATTCTTTAGGTTTATTTATATATTTGTTTGCATTTGTTTTTTTCTTACAATTGTTTAATGGTTATTTGTATTTATATGCCATAAAGCCCTTATGTAGCAACAATAGAACATAAATTTTTATTATTTATTTAGTTTTTTTGTTATCCCATACGACATGTGCAATTATTTTATATTTAATATCTTTATCTTCTGTCTAAGTTTTTCCTCTATGTATGTACCTTAATAGTAGATAATATTTGTCCGTATATGGTTGAATTTTATAATTTATCTGGTGGCATCAGCTGTCTTTTAAAAAACTCGCGGCTTTAAAGATAGACCTTCTTCGTGGAAATTGTTTTATTTATGCTTTTTTATTAACATCTGTTTCATAATAATTTTTTTTTACAATAAAAATTGTATAGATTTTTAAAAAGGAAAAAAATTATTGCCTTAATACAAAATAATATTTAGTAGCAATAGAAAAATATTTATGTATATGGATTACGAAATGGACTTTTTGCGAGCTTCCTTGAATAAGGTAATTTGTATTAAAGTGCCTGATATCAAGATTTAAAGAATAGAGTTATTACAGTACATTAAAGGTACTTTCACACGAGTTGTTTTTTACCTAAAACTTGTCAAATTTCTTATGGCCAAATTAATAAATGTTGTGGGATTTTTAAAACAATGCGCATGTTAAAGTCATATGTAAAAACCATATGATAGTTTTACACTTAACAAAAGTTATGCTATGATTTTGCATGTTCGTGTGAAAGCAAATAATATAAACTGTCTGCAAAGTGACAATTTTGACAGACATTTGTGTCACAAAAGTGACAAGTTATATGGAATATACATATTGTAGGAAACAACTTTCAATATGTCTTGACGTTCTATATTTAATCTGACTGTCTTGACAAGGAAGATGATTACAAATTAAAGCTTAAAAAATAAACACTTTTTATTAGTATAATTT
>NDXZ01015625.1:478-13092 GCA_003055125.1 Paykullia maculata
AAAAATTTCTTTTAACGAAAAACAAAATTAATTTTTTAAATTATTTTGACCTCTATTGATCTCTTCATATTATTTCATTTAACTGCCCATATTTTGTTTTGCGAAATGACAAAATATCTTGAGAAGTCAGTACTCTAAAACAAACAAAAAAAAAACTTTTTTTAGAAAAAAAGTAAAGAAAAGCCTAAACACGACTAGTTCTTTAGATCGCTGATGAATTGACTTACAACTTTAATACATAGTTAAAATAAATAGAAACAATTTAATTTAGTTAAAATATAAGTTTCTGGCAGTTATGTTCATTAATATGTTAATACCTTGTTTTGTGTATTTGTTGAGTTACGTGTTATTCAGGTGCGCTATTTTTATTTTGTAAGCATTTTAATTGTTTAAACTATTTGATTTATTCTGAAAAAGGAATGTTAATGATGGAAAGTAGGTTGGTCAAAGAGTTGATAATGAAGTCAGCTTATTTTATATATTTTAGCAATCTTTCTATTTTTGCCCATACATATGTATGTCTACAAAATACGTAGGTAAATAACATCTTCAGAACTGAAACTTTTAAGCATAATAGTTACATGTATAAGTTATACAAATTGTTTGTTTGACTTTGTTTGTTAAATTCGTTACAATATAATTATATGCATAAAATTGACTTTTACTCTGAGAGTGTTTTAAATGAAATATTAGATTAATCATGTTTAATTTGCACAAATAACTGATTGAGTCATTCCTGAAACTATAAGTCATGTTTATTTTTTTTTGTCATAAATGAAGTCAATTTTTTAACAAAATAAATAAGTTTGTCTCTTTGTTTTAACAAAAAGAAGGATAAAGTTCAATTTATAGTAAATGTATTCATGTCACCAATTTTAGTCTTGCAAAAATGTAAAATATTTTTTAAAACGTATCAACAACAACGCACTAACTTTTGCTCTTTGCGCTACCTACCAAGCTAATCAAGTGCGTAACTCTGCTAAAACCAAACGTAAAGCAAAAAGAAAATATTTATTGCTCGACAGTAACAGATAACCGAAACTTTCAGTTAAGTAAATATGTAATGTTATTTGTAAAATCAAAATTACTTACATACAATTTTTGAAAAACCTACAGTTAAAGATTTTGTTTTTCTAAACATAATTTTGTTAAAAAATTGTGTTTACGCCAACAAAATAAAATAAACATATTTTTCCAAATACCAAACAAGGCATAGTTTGGTACGGATATAGTTTTCATAAAGTATTTTAATATGTTAGGGAGAAATTATGAAATTTTAATTATTTAAAATTACTTGGTTAAAAAATCTTATTACATTTTTTTTTCAAAAAATTTTTACTCATAATTTTTTTTTTTGATTAACAATTAAAAGAATATTTCACTTTTCAAGAATATATTTAACAAATTTTTTTTACCAATAGATTTTTTCAACAAATTCTTTGTTATAATTTTTTTTTTAAATTATTTTTTAACGACATTTTTCCATATGTCCTAAAATTTTAAATGGTTTAAGTTGCTTTTAATACTAAAAGTGTCCTAAAATAATATGACTCGTGACTGCTATGTTTTTTGTGCTGTCGGAAATTATCTACAGCCGAACGGAAAAAGCAACAACAACGTACTTAAACCATTTTAAATTTTTAGGACATATGACATTATGATATCATAAGTTAGCTTGTGAATCCCTCATATACGTAAATGCTTTAACAATCGATTTCGGATTAAGAAAAAATATCTTAAAACTTATACTTAAATCAAAAAGAACTGCAAATAGTTATACGACGAGTAACAAACTTATTCACTGCCTTGAACTATTTAAATCAAAAATATACTTAACCAAATGAGAATTATATTAGTAATAACTCGTAACAGAAACACAAAAAATTACAAACAAACTTCTGATATGTATTCAGCAAAAAAATTGCAGTCGTGTGAGTAAGATGTGCACGAACCGACGATAATTTTTACTTCAATATTTGTTTTTAAGTTTGTAATAAAATTTTAAATTGAACCAAAAATTTATAGAAACTATAAAAATATTCATAGAAAATAAACCCAATTTCAGACAGTTATTTGTTTGAAAATATTAAAGCAATAATTAATGTATTTATAATTTATGATTATGAAACTGTTATGACCATTTGGAAAAAATGTGGTAAAGATTTCTGTTGTAGAGATAAAATACTTAAAAAGAACTTTTTGTTTTTGAAAAAAAAAATTTTATTTTTAAGTTAGCAAAAAAAATAATTTCCTGAAATTTCGTTAATTTTCTTACATTATCTTGTAATTTACTTTAATATTGCTTTCCGTTTCATTCAAATATATCGACTGTCTCATAAAAAATGTCACATAGAAACATAATATTTTAACCTTAAATAAAACCAAAGAATCAAACCACAAATTAGTTAAATCATTGAAAATGTTTGCAAAAAATAGATTTTATCCCCTTTTTTTTAAATTTATTTACAATGAAATATTATACAAATTTAGATGTTGTAGAAACAACAACAAGATTGCGTGTTTAAATTTAAGAGAAACAATACGTATTTCAAAGTTACATAAAGACTTAAATGAGTTTTTAATTAAGACTGTGAAACAGAAAAAAAACGTCACCCAGGCGTTAAAAAACGATAATAATTAAAAAGTAATTGACAAAATGTGAGTTTGTTGTTGTTTCTATTGGGAAGAACTGTTTAAAGAAAATTTTCATTAGATAAAGGTGAACAATTTTTGCACCCCCTTTTCGATTTCAGAACTTTGGAAAGGAATGGCAGAACGGTAAACCTTTATATTCGGTTCAGTATTTTAAAAGTTCTATTTGCTACTAACACACACTCACAAAAAACATATACTCCTTGCAAGCAAATTAAGAATAATTGAAAATAACAATCATTTGAAAAATATAAGAAAATAATATGAGAAACTTAGGTTTCTTAACAAAAACCAATTGTTTTTTTCATTTTATTAAGAAAAGCATTTATTCTAAACGTGTGATAAGAATACTTTTCGCTAAACCCCATTCACTGTATCTTCCCATCATTAAAGTTTGTCGTTAAGTTTTATTTATAAATGGCAACTCTATATTCATTCTTTGGAACACTTTTCCGTATCATTTAAATATTGTTAGTAACGCATTTAGCTTTACGGCATTTTATGATGTAATACAAAGCAATGAGTGTTTTGTATGGAATTAAGAAAAAAAATAAAAATAAAAAATCTATAGATGTAATAAAATAGAAACGTGACTGATTGACTGATTGATTGATTCATCATCGCACAGCCCAAACGCATAAAGCTAGAGACATGAAATTTAGACTGTGGGTCCCTCACCTGTCGTATAGATCCACTAAGAATGCATTTTTGGAAATTCAAATATTTAGGGGTAAAAAAAGAGAAAATCGGCAACCTTTTACATATTTGCTAAACTTAACAAGATACAAATAAAATTAAAAAAACATTGTATTCAGCTTAAAAAATAAATTCGGGTTTTTAGAAGGTAAAAATTATATTTTGGTACATTTTTGTGGTCCCTTGTAACTATTAAACTAATAAACATAAAAATACAATTTAAACTGCAATCGTCACTCCTGCAAAAAATATAAAAAAGTTTTTTGTACTTTTTGGAAATTCAAACTTATAGGATAAAAATTGTACTTTTTAAAAATAAAAATTGTTTGTGAACTTTGAAGGAATTCATGCAAAGGCTTATTAAACCCACCTTCTGCTAATATAAAGACATCTATTTCAGAAAAAAATGTTGGCACTAAATGGGAATTTAAAATAAAAAATTACGTGGGGAAGTATAAGGGGAAAGTTTGGGTAACGAAGCAAACCGGGTTCAAGCTAGTAAATAAACAGGTAAAAAAAAACATATAAAACATTTTATAAATGACCTCTAGTAACAGTGGTGGACCAACTCTTAATTTCTAACCACTTGTGGTTGGACTACAAAATGCTGCTGGCGCTAGGTAAACACGAGCATACTAAAAGCAACTTCGTGTCGCTCAAGAGGTTAATACAATCCCACGAGAGAGAGAGAGGGATAGAAAATCTGTTGATTTAAAGCACTCGTTAAAGTAAGATCACGGTGCACAACCTATTATTAAATGCGAAAATGAAAGTGAAAGAAAATAAACACAAATAAAAAATTTAACCCACAATTTAACAAATTAGAAAATGAGACTTTCATGAACTCAATCCAAAACTAATATTATTATTTATGTATAAAGTTTTATCAAAACTTTTTAAAACCTTTAATTTTGTATCAATAAGCCACCAAAATTAATGTGAAATTATGTATTAATTTTTAATATAGTAATAATTTTTTCCAAATTTATCTTATCAAACAGCTCTATTATCATAATTCATTTTAATACAAGATATGGGCACAAAACAGATAATAATTATTTGTTAAGTTGAAAAATTAAACTTTTTCTTTATTAATAAATAAACTGCATGCATTTTATTATTAATTTAAAAAATTAAGAGATTTTTTGCTTTTAAGTTGTATATTTAAAAGTAAAAGATAAGCCTTCTTTCTCCAATAATTTCCCTTTTTATTGGTCTTTAAACACTAATATTAAATGATAAGGCATTCGTTGTGTGTCATCGTCAGGAATTTATTATCTGAAAACCAATAATAATTTCCTGACGATGCTGCGCAACGAAGTGGCGAAATATTGAAGAGTAAAATATAATAAAAATAAAAACTATTTTTATATAAAAAACAGACCTTAAGCTTGAACAATAAATTTGTTTAACGATTTTTATTCAAAAATGCAGATTTTCCTTAACCTAAATATGTATATGAAAACTTATTTCACTTTAAACCTAATATTTGTTATAATTCAATTTGTAGTGGTTTGTGATTTAAACACAGAAAAGAGGCAAAATCAATAACTTTAAGTGTAAAAGAGGTAGTACAAAAGAGGATTTCGATTTTCGCTTCAGTGAAGTAAATTGTCTTTTTACGAAGTACAATCTTGCCTTTTATCAAATTACAACAGAACTTTAACATGTTTTATTTTATTTGAACCATAATTTTAAAATTTTACTATTAAATATTTTCCTTTATTTTACAGAGATTTCTTACCTCGTGGCTCTGGTATTGTTACTAGACGTCCTTTGATCCTACAACTCATTAATGGAACTACTGGTAAGTTTTTTTATTTTTATATTTAAGTCCTCAGACTATTATGGCAATCAGTGAATTTTCACTTCCCTTTCACTTTAAGAACATGGCGAATTCTTACATTGTAAGGGCAAAAAATTCACCAGCTTCGATGAAATACGTAAAGAGATTGAGGATGAAACAGATCGTGTCACCGGTAGCAATAAGGGAATTTCCAACATTCCAATTAATTTGCGAGTCTACTCGCCACATGTTCTCAATTTGACTCTCATCGATTTGCCCGGTCTAACCAAGGTGGCCATCGGTGATCAGCCTCAGGATATTGAACAACAGATACGTCAGATGATCTTACAGTTTATACGCAAAGAGACTTGCTTGATATTGGCCGTCACCCCAGCCAATACTGATTTGGCCAATTCAGATGCTTTGAAATTGGCCAAAGATGTCGATCCACAGGGAATACGTACGATAGGTGTGATCACTAAATTGGATTTGATGGACGACGGTACAGATGCCCGTGATATTTTGGAAAATAAATTGCTGCCACTGCGGCGTGGCTACATAGGTGTGGTGAATCGTTCGCAAAAGGACATAGAGGGTCGTAAGGATATTCATGCTGCTTTGGCGGCTGAACGAAGATTCTTCCTAAGTCATCCATCGTATCGTCATATTGCCGATCGTTTGGGCACACCCTATTTGCAGCGTATCCTAAATCAACAATTGACAAATCACATACGCGACACTTTGCCAGCTTTAAGAGATAAATTGCAAAAACAAATGTTGGCTTTGGAAAAAGATGTTGCCGAATTTAAACATTTCCAGCCAGGCGATACCAGTTTAAAAACAAAGGCCATGCTGCAGTCAGTATTAAATGGAATTAAACATAAATTTTAAGAAATGTTTTTTAACTCCGACTAAATTTATCTTCTAGAATGATTCAACAATTGCAGTCAGATTTCGAACGTACTATTGAGGGTTCAGGCTCAGCTTTGGTTAATACGAATGAATTGTCAGGTGGTGCTAAAATAAATCGTATTTTCCATGAACGGTAAGCTTAAGAAATATAATTTAAAAAAAAGAACATAAACACCGAATTTGTTTACGTTAATGGCGTCGAGGCTTGTAATAAAAATGAAAAATAAGGGAAATTATTTATTTATTAAAATAATTTTTTTTTTAAAGTTAATTTCAATTTAAGGTCAACTATTATTTTTATATTTTTTTCTATATATTATTCGGTTGCTTAAAAAATTTAACATAAGCTTTGTAAATTCTCCTCTATACAAAGAATTTGCCCAAAACATTTTTAAAATTTCCCTAAAAGGGATATTTTACTTTTAAAGAAATGTCAAAAAAGAAATGGTTTTAATAATATGCATATAAGTTTTGTATCAGCTATAAAATTTTTGCAAAAATTTCAAAAAAAATCCCTTATTAATAAAAATTTCCCTAAAAGGAAATTTTTTTGTTTAAATTAAATTGAATAATTTTATGGTTATAGTAACAAAAATGTATCACATAAAAATATTTGGAAATATTTTAAAAAGTTCCCTAGTTTAAAAAAATTTCCCAAAGGGTATTCAAGCAAATTTTTTTGTGACTTTATAATTTAAAAAAAAAAAATATTTTAAAAATTAATTAAATAATTTTCCAAGCTTTAAAAAGGTTTTTTTGCAATGAATTTTGTATTATTGTTCATTTTAAATTTTATTTATTTTCATTATTATATGTATCTAATCAAAATTTTCTCTATTATAATTTTATTTCAAGCCAGCTTTTAAAAAATTTCTGATATTTATATCTTCCGAAATTTGATATTTATATCTTCCTTCTTTGAGGGAAATTTTATTGTATTAAAAAGAAAACGTCTTAAAATTATGTGAATTTTTTAAAAAGGAGATTTTATTTAAACTTTTAAGTTTTGTAAATTTCCCACAAAAGCATTTTTTCATTTGGAATTATTTACTTACAGCCTACGTTTTGAAATTGTTAAAATGGCCTGCGACGAAAAGGAATTGCGTCGCGAAATCTCGTTTGCTATTCGTAATATTCACGGTATTCGTGTGGGTCTTTTCACACCTGACATGGCTTTCGAGGCCATAGTCAAACGTCAAATTGCACAATTAAAAGAACCTGTCATCAAATGTGTTGATCTAGTCGTACAGGAATTGTCCGCAGTTGTACGTTTATGCACCGATAAAGTAAGTAATCAGTTTTCCATACGTTCTCTCTCTCTCTATCTCTCTCTTTTATGCTTTTTGATCTTACACCCATTTTTTCTTTATTGTATGCTACTTATTTGTATTGCTGCTAGAACTTATTATTTATTTTTTAATTCTCTTTTTTTCATCTTTAATCAACTTCATTTATCTGACGATATGTATGTTTGTATATTGAAATAAAAAAAAAGATGTCACGTTATCCACGTTTACGTGAAGAAACAGAACGTATTATTACCACGCACATACGAGAACAGGAACAACATTGCAAAGAACAAATTTTATTACTTATTGATTTTGAATTGGCCTATATGAATACTAATCATGAAGATTTTATTGGTTTTGCCAAGTAAGGTTTTTCATAGAAAGGTTTATAATTTTAAAACTCGACAAATGATTTAATTTGTTCTTTCTCTATTATTTCTTCCTCTCTTTTTTAATGAATTTAGTGCTCAGAATAAATCTGAAAATGCAAATAAAACTGGTACACGTCAACTGGGTAACCAAGTGATCCGTAAGGGTCATATGGTTATACAAAATTTAGGCATCATGAAAGGTTGGTACGAAAAAACGTAAAAAAAGAAACATAGAAAAAAAGGTTTTAGAAAAATAAAAACGTATTTTAAATGTTTTTTGCATTATAAACTAGAGTGTTGAGTTGAGGTTAGCATTAATTAAAAAGAATTTATTTCTTGTTTTTTTTTCTTTTTGTTAAATTAACCGTGCATGTAGTTTGTTTAATTTCGGAGTCTGATTTAATTATTTAATATGAAAGTCTTTTTTTAAGTCTTCTTCATTTTTTTTATTCGTGTTGTATTTTGTTTTTCAAAATTTTTCGTTTTTATTCATTTTTCTTTTTTTATAGCTTTGATGTTTTTATTACCTCGCGCTCTTGGTTCGTATTGAAATGCGCTCTTCTTTCCTTCTTTTGTTTGTTATTTGATTTTTTTTTGTTTAACATATTTTGTTTTTCCTATCTAAGCCAAAATTTTATTTCTTTTTTAATTCACATTTTTGTGTTTACCTCATTGCATTTGTTTGTTTGTTTGTTTGTTTTTTTATTTTAAATTTGTTTTTAAAAAAGCATGCCTTTTAGTCTGTGTTTATTGTGTCTATATTCTTTTTTAATTATTCCCTTACACCTCACTCACAATACATATTTAATAAAATTTATTAAAAAAGTCACACTTATAAAACGTGGATTTTTCGCTCGAAATGTTTTGTTTGAAAATTTCAAGTTTAGGTTCAATAACCTCGAAATCCAACAGAAATGCAAATTTTTACAAAAATAGTTTTTTTTTTAACAAAAATATATTTTTGTATAAAGAATTTGGGTTTTTGACAATTTTTAACATTTTATAAGTTTCGATTTTAAGTTGGAAACTTTCGATTTATATTAAAAAAATTTTTAATTTCATAATTGACATTAAATTTCAAAAAAGGGTTAGAAAAACTTATAAAATTGAATAGGTTTTTAATAAGTTGAACTTTATAAAATTAGATTTGAACAAGTAAGAGCACTTTATTCGGCTGTGTCGAATCTTATATTTCCTTCACTGCGTGTAGGTATGTAATAAGAATTGTATTTACGTATGTATGTATGTATTTACAAGTATGTCCGAAAGGTAATAAAAGTCTTATTTGTTTTATGAATACATTTTTGTCTATTAAGGTTTTTTGCCTATATCTTTGCCGATTCTGACCTATTAGTCAGACACAACTGTCTGTCTGATTTGATACCACATACCATTCTGAGTGTCCTATGGAAGCTACAAAAATTAACTTTCATATCTATAAGAATCCAGAGTCCAAGTCGCACATAAATATTGTAAAAATGACAATTTTATTTATACCCTTGCAGTCCGTAGTGAAGGGTATAAAAAGAAATCGAAATGTCAAAGTTAAAAAAATTATAATATAATTTTATAATTAAAAAAAGGTTTAAATAATGTTAAGGAAATTCGATGTTAAAAATTAAGGTATAAAGAATAAGGTTTTAATAAAATGTTAGAATAACGAGTAGTTTTTGAAATTAAAAACTAAAAATTTGTGTTTGATTTATAAGAATTAAAATTTAAATAAAATATGCCGATTTAGAAATGTTGGAAAAATTTCGAACTTAAGTTCGAAAAATTTTAATTTAATTAAAATAACTAAAAGCCTATTTTCAATAAAAAAGTGTAAAATATTTTGAATTTATGGACTTATAGCAGCAAATTTAGGAGTTGTTTCAACATTTTTAACCTCTTTTAAAAAATATCGAATTTTAAAAAAGTTGAATCACATACAAAATTTTAACTAAATATAAAAACATACTTTTTTGAAATTCTAAAATTGTTTAAACGTTTTTTCTAACAGCATTTTGTTTTTAAATATATTTGTTTTTTTTTCTGATTAGTTCCATTATTGACATATGTATTTCTTACCCATCCATTAGTTAATAAAATTAAAAAAAAATAATTTTTTATGAATAAATATATATTTAACTTGTTTACTATTTAAAAACAATTTATGGAAAAGTTTTGCAAATAAAAAAACATTTAATATATAAATTTTTAACTAAGACAATTTTAGCCTTTTTAAAAGTATATTTTTAACTTTTGATTTTTATTAAATTTTATTGAAAAAAAAAATAAACTTTAGGTGGCTCTCGTCCTTATTGGTTTGTTTTGACCTCGGAAAGTATTTCCTGGTATAAGGATGAAGATGAAAAGGAAAAGAAATTCATGTTGCCATTAGATGGTCTAAAATTACGAGACATTGAACAGGGTTTCATGTCAATGTCAAGACGTGTTACATTTGCTTTATTCAGTCCCGACGGTCGTAATGTTTACAAGGTGAGCAATTGTGCTTAAAACCAATTTTTTTTTTTTATAAAAATACAAAAATATTTACCAAAAATTGTTTTGATTTTTTTTTTAAGGATTACAAACAACTTGAATTATCTTGTGAAACTGTTGAAGATGTTGAATCGTGGAAGGCTTCGTTCTTACGAGCTGGTGTCTATCCAGAAAAGCAAGAAACTCAGGAAAATGGCGACGAGGTAATGTGTTTCTGTTTTTTTCTTTCTAAATTATTGAAAAATATGTATTATATATTTATTATAAACTTCCTAATAATTTAGGATTAAGATTATTCTTTAAACAAGTTATTGAGTTATTAAAAATTGAATAATTAAATACAAAAAATTCCAATTTTATAAGTTTTTTTTCTTAAAGCTCTGAAAATGTAAAAAAGCATTGAAAATACTCTAAGAAATTCAAAATTTGATTATATTTTTAATATAATATATTGTTTCTTTTTGCCAAAAGAAGGGCTTGAAAGCCAAATTTGTGTCTTAAATATTAAAAATTACTTCTTTTTCAATTTTGTTAATGTTTTATTAATCATTTGCCAAATTAATGTCTTGGCACTAACAAATTTGCCAAATTTTGCCGATTTTAATAATGTTCGAAATTTCGAACTTAGTTTCGAAAATTCGAAAATGTTAAAATTTACTATAGTTTTCAATTTAGTTTATATTTCGCAATTATTTACCAGTTTATCGAATAATTATGTATGTTCGAAAAGTAAAAATACTACAAAGAATTTTTGTAAATTTTCCACTTTTTTCTGTACGTAAAAACATGCAAACATAGCTTCAAAATTTCTACAAAAAATATAAAAATTATGTAAAATTATTTAAAATTTTTTAGTTCTAGATTTTTTTTTAACTCAATAGCTTGGAAAGAGTTTAATTATTAACTCTCCCCCTCATAGTCTATCCTAAAACAAAAACAGTTATGTATTTATAAATGTTAAAAAGCTTTAGTAAAAATAGTAGTCGAGTTAAATATTGTCTACCTTGGAAGTGGACAGTGATCGATAATATAAAATAATAAAATGCAAATAATTGTAAATAAACATTTCGAAGTTGTATAAAACAAAGATTTTTCCAAAAATTATTATAAAGAAAACAAGATGTTTAAATCTTTTCATTATATTATCAATCACTGTATTAATTTCATAAATGTTGTCTGTCGTTTTCCTATCATGCTTCAACGTATCGATTTTTTGTTAAACTATGTAACTGTTTTTTTTTACTTTTTATTTCATATTTTTTGGGTTCAAGATTTTAAAAATTTTATTTAAATAGAAACAATAATTTTGCTCATTAAAAAAAGCTAAAACAAAATCGATTCGAATATTTAGAATTATAGAAATTTATGAAAATTTTCTTAGACAGACCCATTAGCCATTAAATGAAGAAAAATTTTACAGGTTACTTTAAAAGTTCAAACCTTAGTTCATGCTGTTGTTGTAACAACATTTCGAATGTTTTTTTTATATAGTAACTCTTACTCTCTTCTGGTTTAAGCAAAAGAGCACATTTTAAGTCGAACTAACTCTGTTCTGATCCTTTGATTTATATAATTCGATATTATTTTACTATTCCATGCAACCTTTTAGCTTTTTTAGCCTAAATTAAAATCGTTTTTGGCCTACAAAAAGCAGAACAAGTGAACAGAACAAAAAATTTTAGGTTAAACAAAATGTTTAAAATGCTAAAATCTCTGTTAAGTTTAGTAACATAAATTAAAAAAAATTTATTCAAAATATAGATTAATGGGTTTATTTTTAATCTAAATTATTTGTAAAAATATTTACTTTATGACTGTAGTTTAATAGTTTTTGTTTACCTTGACATTATTCCTAACCTTAAAAATTTGTTTTAACTAAATATTTTTCAATCTTCACCATACCTTATAACAGTCTTCACATAACCATTATTAACATTAAATCACTAAGATGTTTTTAGCTAGATTGTTGCCCATTACATTGGTTTTAACCTATTTTTTATTAAATTAAATAAAAAACACATTTTAAAATTATAACCTAAAAAATTATGTATTTTTTTTCCTTCTAATTTTGTGTCTTAAAAACAAATATTAAATTAAAAACGAAAACTAAAACAACAATGCAGGAAGGACAAGAGGTTTGTTTAATTTGTTTGTTTTTGTTTTTCTCTTAAAGTCACTTTAACATTTTTCACATAATCGAATTTTTTTTAATAAAATATAACCTAAAAAAAATGTAAAAAGTTAAAAAAAAAAAATTTGGTTAAATTGGTTAAAAAAGGTTTCATTTTTTGCGCATAATTTATTAGCATAAGTTTTTAGTTTTGTTTTTTTATCAAATTTCACACACATTTACATTTCCTAAAACATTTTTTAATATATTTTTATTTCTTTTTATTTCATAAATGGTTTTTTGTATTCAAAAAA
>NDXZ01015637.1:0-21625 GCA_003055125.1 Paykullia maculata
ACGATTTTCCTTGTAATTTGAGCGATTTTTTAATCGACTCGCCCTAATGGACATGTAAGTCAAGCCCACATGCAACATTACCATTACATGTGCCTCCAAGTTTGCAAGATTGAAACTTTATTAAGCAAACATTCCATATTAAATTTTCTAACAGCTTAATGGCGTAACGTTAAGATTGTAAAATAATTTTACATATGTTCAATAAACATTTTCTACATATAAGTTTTTTATTTTAATTTTGAAAAACCTTTAAAAAAACTTGTGAAAAACTTAATACAAAGTCAGTTTTTTAATACATTAAATCTTTTGTTTCTTAAAATGCTTAACACATTAGGGTTATCCAATAAAGTCCTTCATAAAAATCATTGTTTTTGTTAAAAATAATATTATCTCGCCGGTTTTAACTTTACGAATTAAAAGAACTTTCTGTTACAATACTTTAAATAATTCAGACAGACATATATATATGTAGCTTAAAAGATTTAGAAAGTCACAAAAACAAAGTGTTGCCAGATAATTACTTCTAAGCGTTACATAATCAATAATAAGCTTATATCTAACCTCTGTTACCACTGGTAATGATAAAGGGTACACAAAGTTTGGACAATTAAAATACTCATTAGGTAGGGTAATGGAGATGTGGGAATATAGTTTTAAACACCTTCAGTAGAGAAAAGTACCAGATATGTAGGGTTAATGTTTATGAACGAAAAAAATAATAAAAAATAGATGATTTCGCAAGCATGTAAATCGTAAAATTATTGAGAACTCCTTTTAAATGATTCCTTACCCAGCAAGTAATGATGCTTCTTCGGAAGCAGCTTTGTAAAGCAGAGTGCAGTTGTGCACCGCTTCCACTTCTATGAAAAATTACATGATTTTTGTATGAGATTCCTCTGCTTTAAAGCTCCTTAATGATCTTTTTGAAGAAACTGCTGAATATATTTATTTTGCCCATCACTTTTGTAAGCTAAAAGGTAATACAAGAAGCAGTAGGTATGCACTAGTCACATTTACTGCTTCCAAATTAAGATTTTTTGCTGGGTACTGTCAGCCTTCTAGTCACCTGTTTCCATGATTACTTTTAAGTTTTCTTTTTTATCTTTCCTCTGCTGTTGATAGCTGTAACATATCATATGCTGTTATTTCCT
The DNA here is from genome assembly GCA_003055125.1 of Paykullia maculata. Taxonomy (NCBI): domain Eukaryota; kingdom Metazoa; phylum Arthropoda; class Insecta; order Diptera; family Rhinophoridae; genus Paykullia; species Paykullia maculata. The sequence continues at coordinate 1,152 of NDXZ01015637.1, forward strand.
TTACTTCCCCTTCATTGATACTGCATAACATTAAGTAAAAAAGTGTCCGTTAATTATGAATTTCAAAATAATTTTTAATAAATTTACTATAAAATTATAAAATTGCAACAAAAATATTCTACAAAGTCTATATATAGAAATTTCCAATTTAAGATAATTGGCAAAACATGTAGATATTTCTGTTTGCATTAATTATCTTATTCTATGCGCCAAAGGGGCGCTGTTTTTTAACATGCCTTAATTATTTTGGTTTCTTTCTACTCATTTAAGCATTAGCTGCAGCCAAAATACATACATACACATTCAAAATAATTGACAGTATTAATTAAGTTGGCAACAATATGAAATATAAATAAAAAAAATATAAATAAAAACTATGTCATAACGAAGGTAGAAAGAATAATGCCAAAAGAACATTAAAATAGTTTCTGCCATATCATCAAAAAAAAGGGGTTTAATTTAACAAAACTTTGTAGCTAAAATTGTAAGTTTTTTTGTTACAGAATTATTACTACAAAATGTTCTAACAAACTTTGCATACACATATGGAACGAGCAAAGTAATAAGTAATAAACTTACTAGGCTTTTTAATATTGTTGAAAAAGTCTAGTTTAATATTTAAATACATAATTTGAATGTAACTCACAAAATATTTGCGTTTTCCACCATTTGTGCGAAAGAAATAAAGATATTTTGAAAAGTAACAGCTTATTGATAGAAACGCTAATGATAAGGCTTCAATCAGTATTGAAAATGTGTTGTCTTTTATGCAACACCAACTTTTCTAGGGACTAAAAAGCTATAATTAAAAAAATTACAATTGAGAAAAACTAAGTTTTCAGTTTCACTCAATTTGTTTGAAATATACAAATATTTTTTAACAAAAATAAGAAAACAGCAACAAAAGTAATAGCAACAACTACAACAATATCAACAATTGAAAACCCGGCAAGCACATTTCACATAATCCCCATTAAAATTTTCGTATCGAAACAACTTATAAATCATTGTTGCATATAAAATTCAGTATAAACTCGTTTTTAATAAGCCCAAAGGTGCTAACAGTATTCCATTGGACCATTCATTATTAGCCTTGGCTCTCTGGTCTATTTCCAAAATTTAAAATGAATTTGAAATAAAATTAAAAACGAATATGTTTTATGTAACGCCCACTCTCACAATTACCCTAAATGCTTATACAAGTTTTAATCTCTGCAATATTCATTTTCAACCCCGTAAAACACACAAAGATATTTTGTATCATTAGAAATATTCTTTTTGACATTATATTTACACATCTAAATACATACTCGTATCTAATTGCATAACAACACGTTGGCGAGGGGTATACAAGATTCCGCATCTTATTTGCTTCTCTATTTTTTGTCGGGCAAATAAGAGATTCCTGCATATTTACCGCAGCATTAATTGGCTGCTAATACGTACAAAATAAAGAAGTCATAACCAAGACTGTAAATATTTTTTAATTAAACATGAGCCGGAAATAAAGACACAGTATATATACCTACAAACATACATATGTACCTACATACATAGGAATACAAAACATTGTACAAAATTTTAAGGAAGACATTAAAGTGGTGGCAGTAATAGAAAAATTCATAGATACGACTTAATGTTATTAAATGTACGCATTAAAAGTTTTAATAAAAAATGGAAGCAACAACAACAAGAAGGCTCAATAAAAAGTAAAGAAATGGAAACATTCACCTCTACATTTACAGAATAATAACCGTCATGTGCGGCGCGTCATTTAAAATTTTCGTAAATAAAGTTGTTTTTTAACAACTTTTATCTTCTACGAGGAACCTCCATTTTATTTACAAAAACAAAGAGATGCAAAAGATTGCACCTGCTCAAACAAAAGTTTAAAAAAGCCAAAAAAAATCTAAATGATATATGTAAAAAGGGCAAGAATCGACCATTTTTTAGTTTCGGTCTAAAATATATATACTAAACTGGATTAATATAGTTCACGAAAGGGTTAATTGACATTACTGGTTATTACTAAACCTAAATAAGTGAGTAATGCAGTTTATAAGTGCAAAGTGACTAAATGAATAGAGAGGCACAAGTTATACCAAAACATTTTTCAGCACTATGCAAAACTAGTTAGCCACCCATAATGACAATTAATTTCCATCAGCTTGAAATTATTTCATTTTGTATCTTGTGCTGCTTCTTTTCTTACTTTTAATGCAAGATGAAATCAAAACAAATTGTTGAAGTTACAAGTTTTAAAGCAAAACTATTTATTGAATATTTTTCAATTTAAAGATAATGCAAATGTTGCAGCGATTCTTTAAAAGTGTTTTATCCAATATTGTTCACTTTCCTATAAAAAAAAATGCCATTGTGGTGCCCTTTTTTCCAAAATCGCTTTTTATAGTACTGAATAATCTATATATATAATATATAAAGATGAAAAAAATTTGTTTGTATGTTTTTTTGTTTGTATTTTATAGCTGGCCACACTGTTGGACCGATTGAAATTTTACAACATGTTACTGATAGTCTCAAAGGAACAACAGGCTAAAATTTTTTGAGAATTTTGAATGCCACGCCCGCTCTTCATCCACATATATACCTGAAAGAGTAACGTAAGCGATTGACTTACTAACAGATTCATCATCGCACAGCTCAAATGAATTAAGCTAGAAACATGAAATTTGAGCTGTAAGTTCCTTTTCCGTTGTAAAGATTTACTAAGAAGGGATTTTTGTAAACTCATATTTTTAGGGGTAAAAAAGGGAAAAATCAGTATCTTCTAAACAAAACAAGATAGAAACAAAATTAAATTATTATTGTATTTTACTCAAAAAATAAGCGGACAGGTGTCTAATACTTTTTTCAAATTTGGGCCCCTTGAACTTCTAAACCAATAAACGTTGAAATTTTATTTTAACTGTATTCGTCACACCTCCAAAAAAAAATTTAAAGCGTTTTGGTACTTTTTGGATATTCCAACTTATGGGGATAAAAATCGTACTTATTTTTGGTACTTTTTTAAAAATAATATTTTTTTTTGAATTTTGATAGAATTCATGAGAGCTTTACTTAAGCTTCTACTTCTATTTAGACAACTATTTGAGAAAAAAATTTAGAGTGCGGGTGGAGAAAAAGTACTTTTTCAACTTCTAGGGTACTTTTTTACATTTTTTCAGTTTATGAGTCTAGAAACCAAAAATTAGGGCCTATCGCTATCGCTAATTAGGAAAAAAATCATATGGGGAGCGAAAAAGTTTTTTATCAACTTTAAAGGTACTTTTTTAATGGCAAAACGACGCTTGCCGGGTCAGCTAGTTATAGATAAATAGCATGCCTTTCTTATTTTTCACCTATCAGTTTTAATATGACAAATAATTATAAACCCGCATATTAATTTTAATCTTTTGACAATATAAAAAAAATATGTAATAGTAAGAGCGGGCTTAGAAAAAGGCGCTTCACACTGTTGTTTTAAGTTCATCTGAAATTTTTTCACATATTGTAAATATATATACATACTAATGGAGGTGGCCATATAAGTTGTGGTGTTCCACTAATTGTCTATACTTTTGTATGTTTTAAAAAGTTTTAAATTTAAAAAAAAAATTTGTTATAGATTTTGAACCAAAATTTTTCGACAAATTCATTTCATTTAACAAAAATATTTTTTTCATACTTTTCTACACTCAAAATATCCTCGTAAAATTTCATTATCCTTTATTTTCGCGTAAAAGCGCTATCTCTTTGTATTCCAAGCGCCACAAGCTAAGACGGGCTGTCTTAAATATTTATTAAGTAAACTTAATTTGTATTTATATTTGTTAATAACATGTTTTATTTATTAATAAATACCAATTTTTTATAAAATATTTCTAAACTATCGAAGTTATGTATATACTTACATATACATACATACATGTATATTAATATAAAAAAAAACATACACACAGTTATTAGTGTTCTTGCATTCTTTTCAAGTCCTTTATTAGCAAAACAAAAATTTAACAAATATTTTAGAAACCTTTCTTATTACTACTAATAATAAATACACCTAGAAAAATGTTACATTAAACAAATAAAAAAACATATCGCTTTTTTTTAAATAGCTTGGGGCCGGATATTATTTTGCGGGAAAAATCGAAAAAAGAATAAAAGAGAAGGTTGTGTGGAAAATTTCGTTCTCACTCATCTTGTGGTAGGAAATATGAATATCGGCGACTATCAATCACCATATCCTATTTCCTAATAAACTGTGAGTTAAATAGATGATATTTACATCCAACACTAAAATACTGATCAAAAGTGCTGATGATGAGACCGAAGCTGGTTTCGAAAATGTATTCCACTCGGCTAGTGTCGGAAAGTTTTCCTTTTTAACAATTTTCGCATAAAAATTAATTTCTTAAAAATATCACTAAAAAGGATTTACAAAATTTGTATTCTTTAGTTCTTTAAGTGTATTTTAGCGCTTGCTTAACTTATAAAAATTTTTTTGTCGTTTGACTTGAAGCATTTCTTTTAAATTAAAAAATTATAACAATTACTAAAATAGCAGCATATTTCCATATTCCATAGTTTTCCTCAATGTTTTTTATTACTCCTTGCATACTTTCACATAAAAGTAAGTACCTTAAGGGAATATTTTTTACTTGCCGTATTTAAAAAAAACCCCAACCCAGTAATGAAACAAAGAGGATAAAATTTGTTCGATACGTTAGTAGAGTCTGGTGGCTATTTTAGTTTTGTAGAATCCTTAAAAACGTAAATGTTGAAGAAAGCATGATGAGCGGAAAATAAAATACACACACAGATACAGGCACACAAAACCAAATGGCGCTTTAAATTAATAGATTTTTTTTTGTCACACAAAACAAAAAACTTTTCCGTGTTTCTTAAATTAATTACAAAGTATTCATAGCTTTAGTTAGAGAAAAGTACTACGAAGAAAGGAAAAAAACAGGAATTTATATCAGATGGAAACGAAAAAAAAATGCAAAAAAAGTTGCAAATCATAGTCACATCTACCGGCTACATTAAGGACAAGAATACCGACAAGTTGGAAAAAGAGTTGGAAAGAGAGAGAGAGAGAAAAAAAACTAAAAAAAAATAAACGCGTCTAAATCAAGTTAATGACAAAATTCTAACCAGTTTTTTTAAGATTTTGCTAGAGAAAAAGATTTTATTATTAAATTTAACCCATTCTGAATAATATAAACAAAATAGTTTATTAATTAAAAAAAAAATACACAAATTAGAAAAAAAAGGTTATTAGAAGCTAACTAAAAACTAAACTAAAAACAAACAAGAGTTTAACTAAAACAAGACAAACACTGAAATAGATTTGAACTAAAGGTGAAACTAAACTAGAAGTAAAACTAAACATAAACTTAATTTAAACTGAATCATAACTGAGATAAAACCAAACTAAACTTGAAGTAGAATTAAATAAGAAATGAACTAAAGCTTAACCCAAGCTGCACTACATTCTAATTTTAACTAAACTAGAACACATTCACAACTGAACTACAACACACTGGTATGTAAAATATTTATGTGTGTTTTGCACCTAATGGGTTAAACCCATACACTTGAGCTTTATAAATATTATATAATTTATTTTTATTTTTTTTTGTAGCAGGTTATTAAGTTAAAGAAAGTAAGACTTTTTCCTTTTTAAATAAATGTTTTTTTTTATTAAGCAAATGTTTGTTTTTCCCTTTGTCCCTTAAAAGTTAGAAGAGAAAAAAAATTAATTCAATATTTTATTAACAAATGCTTAAACTGTCCTTAAAGTTTTACTACTACTTTTTCACCTTAACCTGGCATTTCAATATGAGCACTCATATTTCTGACTTCACTAAACATTATTGCATTTCTATCCATTGCACAAAGTACCACAAATCACTTCAGACAATTCATTACGAGCCGTCTAGGTACTGGATTCCAAATGCTGTTGCATCAACAAATCCTTCAATTTGATTTCACTGGATGCATCAGAAATAGTGGCACATGCGACTAAAAATGATGTTACTGATGAGGTGGCCGAACGATTAGAAAATACCAAAAGTATTTGAAGTATGAACTGCATTTCCGTCACTTGAGTTTGTCTGCTTTTAACACTGTATTTGGAATGGAAAATTTCAAACGCAACATTTGGTTTAAATAGTCTTTACAATGAAGGTGTTTTTAATAAATTGCTATGGCTTTAACAGGTGTTTAATTGAGTTTTTTGATCAATTTCCTAAGATTATGTGATTTTCTAATACAAATGACCTAGAATGTTGAGAAAATGTTTTGCAGACAACAGATATTGATTCATACTTAAACTCTTTAAAGATTACTTTTAATCGAATCTTTAGACTGTTTCTTTACGCTACAAATAAATAGAATAAACAACGTTGTTTTTAGCCAAGTCTGATCGTAAATACATTGGTGAGAATAACTATAATTATTTATTCTGGGTATTTTAGAATATTCAACGCATGTATAAAACCAATTCTGTTGTACGGAAGTAAAATCTGGTAAGTATCGGATAACATCGAGCAAAAGCTACAGGTTTTCATCAACAAGTGTCTCAGAACCAAGGATATTATCAGGAACACTGATCTCTGGAACATTACAAAAGAAGAACCCACACTAACACAAATAAAATGTAAAAAATGGAGGTGGATCGGCCATCCTATCAGAAAGAATTCTAATAGTATCACAAGGATGGCGCTCGAGTTGAATCCTCAGGGCTCAAAAGCTGAAGCCTACAAGAGTGGTAATGGAATACATTTTTAATAGACAGGATACAAACGGGATAATTTTGGTTTTTTATTAAGACAATGACCCAAAACATATATCCAAAGTCTACAAGCTGTGGCGCACCATTGCCCAAAAATTTCTAAATCCCCCTTCAAACCTCCCAACCTAAATGTAATTGAACATTTTGTGGAATAAATAAGCGCCAAATTCTACAAAAATACCTTCAATACTATAAGGGCTTTACAAATATAGCCTGCCAAAATTAAGTTAATTCAATGCAAAAAAGGTTAGAAAAAGTTATTAAATCTAAAGCCAACACTGCTAAGTATTAATAAAATATTTTTTTTACATGTTCTTTAAGTAACATACTGTGAAAGTCTTATAGTTTTGTCCGATTTTCCGTTCGACTTTAATATTAAAAATGAAGTAATTTCTGCAAATTTGTGTCAAATTATTTAGTTAATATGGTAAATCAAAAAGATATAACGAGTTAACATAATAAAAAATTGATTTAGTTGCAAGTTTTCTTAAAAGAAAATAAATAAAAGCCATGTACGATTTTCCGATTGAGTCGCTGTATGTATGTATATATTTTGGCACCATGAAAAATGGCCCCAAAGTAAAAACATGACAAATGGGTCAAAAAAACAGAAAAAATTGCCCCAAAAATTGTGTATGAATTAACAAGGAAAGGAAAAATGACCTGTAAAAACGATTAAAAGAATTTATTTAATTTCTTTGTAAGAGCTCTGCTTGAAAGCTCCTTGATTTATTTGGTGAAGTGCTCCGCTTGGAAGCACAATCAAATCTATTTGAAGAGATGTGCTCCGCTAGGGAGCGCAATCAAAACTTATGTGTTTGTGTGTTGTTTGTCTAGCAGTATATAGTGATAGTATCGCTACAGACCTCAAAATCAAAAATGAAAAATGGGCCCAAAAAATTCTAAATATATTGGCAAAATGAAAAATGGCCCCAAAGTTGAAAAGTGAAAAACGGCACCAAAATTGAAAAATTTTGCGACGTTGGGAAACCAACAGAAGAAAGTGTCTGTGCCCGGCCGAAGGCTATAGCGATTTAAATCCACCAGAATATATTTTACCTGCGCCCGGCCAAAAGCCGGCTGTTGGCAAATTACTTCATACTAGTAAAATCTCATTTTCATAAACGCTTTTCAGTTAACCATTATGAATGGTATCGAAAAATTAAAAAAAAGACCAAGGATTTTAAAAATTATGGGTGATTCCCGAAATGAAAGAGCACAGAAAAAATTATTTTAGAAAACCGGAAACATTCCCCCAAATTTTCGTGTTTTGTAAAAAATTGGGGCATTTTTCATTTTTCAATTTTGAGGCCATTTTTTAACTTTGGGGCCATTTTTCATTTTTCCATAGTATTTAAAAATTTAAAAATGCAAAATGACCTCAAAAAAATAGGAAAAATTGCCCCAAACTTTCGTGTTGTTGTTTTTTCTCAATGTAAAATATTGTGGTCATTTTTGATTTTGGAGCCATATTTTCTTTCCTTGTAAATCATAAAAAATTTATGGGGTAATTTTTCCTGTTTTTGGGGCCATTTTTCATTTTTGAGCTTGGGGCCATTTTGATAACAAGAAAATCCACATATTAAATTAAAAAATATAAGATATTTTATCCGTAACAAAAACCATTTAACCGTGTGAAAATCCAAAGGTCTTGCCATACGGAAAAAGAAAATACGAACTTGAGTTACGTTCAATAAACAAAAAACACTTGAAAAAAAGTTGAAAAGAGTCCCCGGTTCTATAGTTATTACGGGTTAAATTAAAAATATCGAAGTACAATGTTATTTCCATGTTTACCTTGTTCAGTTTTAAGACATCGTTAAGCCACATATCGGTTCTTATTAACTGCTTTTGTAAATTATTCTTTTTATTTAGGTTAAATATACCAATTAACTTACTTGATCTTTTAAAAAATGGGAAATAGAAGACTTTTAATCTTTTTTCTTTTCTCTTTAGTTGTTAATATCAAGTTTTTTTTTATATTATTTTAACCTATTTACCTTTTTAGAAGAGTGGGTTTTTTGTTTGTTTCTATCAAGTACATATATCTTAAAAACATTTCGAAGAAGTTCATCTCAATGTTAGGGTATATCTCATGCAGCTTATAATTCATACGAAGATGATACTAGGTGTTGTCCACTTAAGATCTGAAGTAAAACATGAAGATTTTGAAAGCACTGCTATACTTCTCACACTTTTCGGCAAATGTGGATCCAGGTGGAAGTGTGTATTAGCACAACATTTAGATGCTAAATAAATTGCACGATAGTGTATTACCTATCCTGATACCTTGCTTTGTTTCCAAAGGTTTGGAGAGATTATTATAAGTCCTTACTAAAGGTTTTTGTTTGTGGCTACTGACATCCTACAGAAGCGTATGATGAGTATTTTTCATGCAATACTAGCGACAATCTTAAAATTAACCAACCAGATAGGAACAAATTGTTTCTAATGGGTTTTTTTCGCCATATGTTGGTTTTCCTCAATTTTTTAAAAGAGATGATATACACAACGCACTACATCTACCTTATTGCCGTTGCAACTGATTCCACTGCATTATATTTCTCATTAAACTACTTCTAATGTGCTGTCTTTATAATACAAGTGAGCATTTTGAGTGAAAGTACTCACTTGTATTACAAAAACGGCACATAAATTAGCAATAATTTCTGCTGCAATGAAACGTTTAAAAACCCTCCCAGCTAAACAGCTAGAACAGCAAATTGTTTCTAATAAATATTTTTTTTTAATTTGTTTACCTCGATTTTCAAATTTATTTATCGATTTTTATAACAAATACCATCATTAGTTTTAATATATTTTGCTGTTTAGTTTTCTAATTTATTTCCATCAATTTTGACTTAAAATCTTTTATGTTTTTTTTTCAAATAATTCAATACAATTTTGGGGTCTGATTTTATAAAATTTGCAGTTTGTGGCCAAATTTCACGTCAAAATTTCTTTTAAAATGAACAAACAACCGTTTAAAAATGCAATGGATGACATTTTTTATAAAAAACAAGATAAGGCATTAGTAACACTACATGTACCTACGGCTTGTCTATACGAAAACTTGTCTACCAATGATGTGCATCAAGTGCACAATGAAAAGGTTGACTGGTTAACAGAACAACCTGATACACTACCCTTGTGGAGTCGCTTAAGAACTGCTAACTGCTCTGGTTGTCCGAGGAAAATGTTTCTCTTCAACAATCAAGATTATGAAATAGAAATTGCCGGACGTTTATTTTCAATTTTTGGTAGCGCTGATCTGCAAACAAAGCTAATGGATACGTTAAAAGATATGAAGAATTATCATTTGGTTGGTAATATTTTGGCTTTATGTGCAGCTCTTCATTATAGCTTTCGAGAATGGTCTGTTAATTTGTTGGACTATATTGCAAAAAAAACTGTTAACCTATATCCGGAGTTACTGAAAAAACTGAATATACGAGATGAAGAATTAAGCGTTCATCACTTAAGTCAAATCTATCAATTAGATAATGGCACTAATCAAGTTAAGCTAAATCATATGGCTTCTGGCTACCTGTATATACGATATGGTTTGAATGAGTTTAATTTGGCTAGAGCTCTAAACGTTTTCTTTCGCAACTATCAATTTGGCATAATACAATGCAACAATCGCTCACTGGCCTTCGGTTTTACACTCGATACTGAGTATGGCTTTTTCATGTACGATTGTCAGAGCCGTGGAGCGCCTATGCTGAAAGATCAGCAGGCAAACTCTTATATTCTAAGAACACATCATTTACAGATTTTACTATATTGTCTAATAATATCCTTAAATGTTTCAACAGAAAGGATGAAGTTTTCCATTTACAACGTTGACATAAGAATAATTAACCCTTTGGAATTAAGAACGTTAAAAAAGGAAATCTATGTACCAACCATAACCAGTCTAACAACAAACAAAAAGGTTGAAAAAAAGGTAGACAGTGGAACAGTTCTGAACAACAACTCTAAAAAGTCATATACGAGTGCCAGTGGTAAACAAACAAATAACATCGATATAGCTTCTACGTGTTCAAAGGACTTTAAATCTTGCACAACATTAACATCGAGGCTTTTAAAAAAATTCAACACTAATACTAAAGCTTCAAAATCAGAAAACCTAAGACAACAAGATTCTCATAGAAAAATTGCCTTGGATCCTGATAAAGATTACTATATAATTGCTGTTCCAAAGCAATCTAAAACAGATTTAACAAGAAAAGTTATCAAAGAACAACTCCCCTCAAAAAAAGAAAATATTAATAATAAAACTAAAAAAGATACCAAAGATAACACTCTTGAAAGCGTCAAGATAAATATACGGCGAATTAATACCCTTAACCCACCAGGAGCAGGCAGCCAATCAAATGTCAACATTGTTAAGGGAAGTCAAACTGAAACTTTATATTTACAAACCTCTGAAAGCTCTGCAACTATAACACCAGAGAGAGTGAATAAAAATTCTTCAAAAATTTTTAATTCTGATGGTGTAAAATTGTACTTGATGAACAATAGTAGAATGAAAATGAAATAAGAGTAACACCGCAATAAAATGTCTTCTTTAAAAACCATGTCTTAATTTCTGTTAATAAAGAGTTAAGCTGAATTCACCTATTGTGTCTAAACAAAAATTTTGTATGAACAATTTTTTTTTTATATTGAGTTTCAAAAAGAGAGACGTCAAAATCAATATAAAAAAAATTTGTTCGAACAAAATGTTTGTTCTGACACAATGAATGAATTCAGCTTAATAGAACGAAACAAAAGCTGTAGTGCATAGAACCTGAGGTGTGGCTTAGAATTGTATTAAAATTTAACTTAATGTAAGCCTTGTTTAAAATATTGTAGAATAGGTGCTTACACATATGTATGTATGTGTTTCATATGCTATTGATGTTAGTGATAAAGTTGTTTGTGTGGAAAGATGACTTTTTTTTAATGGAGGTGTTTGTGTTTTTGTATGAGTTGTTTATATTTAATTTTTAGTTGATTTTATGGTTTTGCAATAACTTAAAATTTCCAGTGTTTTATTAGGATTTATTTAGTGAGAAATAAAAGTGCTTCATTTCATCATAAGAGTGAACAGTTTCCTTGATAATAGAGACTATATGCGGATTCTCTAACTTTTTGCGTGAGCTGTTGTAAAGTGTTTTTTAGTAAGACCGATCTGTGACAAACATAATATTTTGGTAGCATCTGTCACTGATGCCAAATTACTATTGCAAGTCGATGAAACGCCAGATCGGACGAGAGCATTGCCGATGTCTGTGAAATTATGCAAGCAAACTCAAAGCGTTTTCAACTTTTTTAATTTATCCAGAACATTTTGAAGCAATTTATTAGAAACCTCCCACCAAGTGGTTAAGCCAAGTGGTTAACTATGTTTGTATGAATGGATTGCATTGCGATAAAACTTAAATGTAAAAACTTGAGTTTAACTGAGATAAAATGGATTTTAATGTCATTTTAAGCTTCAATATATAACTTTTATGTTTCTAAAATAACGAATCTTATTAATGTCAGTAGATATTAAACTAAGATAGTTAACTGAAGATGTTTATTTTTCTAAAACTTTACTTAAATTTTGGCATGTTTTAGGACCCATAACTAAAAGATCAGTCAGGCTACAAACAACATCTTTATCAAGACGTTCAGCCTCTTCGGCGGGCGTATATGCTAATTTAGTTTCTGAGCAAATCAATCGCACAAAGTCTTTCTTCACCTTAAGATCTTCATCAGTTTCCCGGTCGTAATCTACCATTGGCTTAATAATAGATTTTTCCACCTCCTCTTTTGTGATGTTATGACGTTTACGGCAATATTTCGTTTTGGATTCCTTCTGCTCCTCAAGTTGTTGCTTATTAATGCCGCTGCTACGTTTAGAAATATTTTCGCAAGAATTTCTGGTAGAACAATAAGTTTTAAAAGACATGGCGGATGGCGTTTTCCAATATTCATCAGGCAGAATACGTCCACATATTACAGGATTGCAATCAGAAGAGTTGCATGTAACTTTACATTGTATAGATTCGGCAACTTTAATGTTGACACGATGTAAACAAAACTTAGCACGCTGGTGAAATTCGTCTAAGGATACAACAAGACAATAAAGTAAAACCTGTAAATGATTCGTTCTTAATAGATAAGGAGCAGATTCTTGCTTCTCAAATAAAGGATAGTCTATGCTTTGAGCATCAAACATAAAAAAGCCACCACTAGGACCATCAATAAAGCCAAAACCCAAAATGCGCTTGTTACACACCAATAGGCCGAAATTATGATTGGCAAAGAATTGAATTAAAGAGTAGGCCAAATTTGGCTGACAATTTAAGGGTGTGCTATACAGCTGTCCTTTGACCACAAGCTTAATATCTATATCAAATGAAATTCCTTCCAAGCTACAGCTACGGTCCAGATTTTCCAACTGAAAATTTTTGTTACAGCCTCTTAAATTCTTTAAGCTATCCTTATAAAACTGGCGTCCATTTTCCAAAATGCAATCCATCAATCGAGAATTCCATAAATTCAAACTTATCACACGAGCCGCACATAAAGACAAGACCGTTGTTGCAATATAAGACTTATGTTTTATTGTTGAATCACACTGTGACTTTTTATGCTTCAATTTGTGACCCCAAAGAGACCAAAGACGACCTGCAATTTCAATATCATAGTTTTTGGCCATGGACATGGGTAACTTGCGTTTGAAACCGCTTGAGTTAATGTCATGTAAACGACTCCATATTGGTTGGTTGTCTTTAAGATCCAGCAACCACTCATTGCTTTCAGAGTTTAGACGAACTTTTGATTTAAGTTGACATTCTTGACAGGGTAACGGTACCATAGACTTCTTTAGCACATCGTTAAGAGCTTTATTTCCTCGATTTGACTTCATTTTTTAGAATTTTACTTCAAATTTTATTTTACAAACTATTAAATTTTTTTATATTTCATTTCGAGTTTTTTTGTCTAATTATTAGTTGTCAATTTAAGGGCATATTTTAACTGCACAATTACACTGATCTACAAATTATTGCGTGCTTACACAAGCTGACTATAAAAATTAGATTTTTAAACGTAAAATTAAAATGGCCAAAACACTATTCATGTTCTTTGTGAAAAGCCTTACAATTGTTTGTGGAGAAGACCAAATAATATTATAAAGAAGTAAAATTTAAAAGTGAATGTAATGTGGAATGATGTTGTTGCCACACAAGTGCTCTAAAATGTTATATTGCAACAGTTTGGAGTCAAGAAGTATCGGGTGACGATTTCTATGCCGCAAGGGTTGTAACCAAGGTTATAGGCATATAATACCAAACAAACCACAATGTTTTGCTTTCGCTAACAATGACAGCATTGACAATAAACGATTACTACTTATTTATAGTCCTGTAAAATCGCACTTAGCTTTGGCGCTTGTGGGGATTTACAACGATTTGACCAAAGTGAGATATAATAGTATTAAGACCTTTTTCTTGCATAAAGGAATACTACATTGTTTTTTCATTTGTGTCAGTTCATTTTAATAAAAAATTAATTATTGATTCACTGAATACAGTTTATGTACTTCTTATTTTGAAATCTGTTTTAATTATTTTTATCATTACAAATTTTCCTAGATAATGGAGTTATACCGTAGACAGACGACAGCGTTAATTTGCATTAGTTGTCTCAATTCAAATTAACTTGTGAATTATCCCCAAAACAATGTATTAGATTTGCCGTAAATACACAAAATCAAACTGAATTTATACTGAATTTCGCTATTTCAATATGGCAATATCGTCAAAATGTTGACAATTATAAAGTTAAAATTAAAAAAAAAGAAATACATACATACATATTAAAATATGAACATATTTTTTCTATTTTAAGATTTTTTAGGGAAAGAAGCAAGTTTGTGGTGCGATAGCGATGCACAGGATCTGTAATAGCTGTGGATGGAACGTGCCACCGATTTGTGACGTACAAAAATTAATGGGCACATTTATAAAGTTAACATCAAACCTACAATTTTTCACAATTGCCTGTCTCTTATTTCAGAGTGTCCTACTGCGATCCCATCTTGTAGCAATATGTTCAGAGTAATGATTGCTAGTGCATTTACAATTTTTACATTATGAAGCAGTTTCTGCAAAAGTAATTCAGCATTCTTTCAAATAAATAGGGCTTTTTCACCAACAAAAGTTAAAAAAATTCAAAAATTGTCTGCCAGGGTAACATTTTAATTCACATTAGTGTTTTTTTAGTGCAAATTACCGCTGTCGTCTGTCTACGGTATTACTGAAGCTATTCAAATGCAAAACTTTTTATCTCAATATAAAACAAAATACACTTACACCACTTTCAAAGCAAACGGCTCATTTCATATATGTATTTAAAATGTTGCTATTAAAGGTGAATTCACTCATTGTGTCAAGCCAACATTTTTGTCCGGACAATTTTTTTTTATATTGAGTTTGACGTCTCTCTTTTTGAGAGAGACAAATGGTTTTTTCCGAACAACTCTCAGTTTGAATTGGTTTTATTTTAATTTTTGTCCCGACATAATTGAACTGAGTTGGCACTAGTTTAACTTTTTTCATAGTTGCCAAATCAGGAAGCAAAATATAAAATTAATATAGGTATGAATTTAATGTGGTAGTTTTAATTTTCCGGACATATTTTTAAAAATGAGTAAATCGTGCTGCAGAAAACTCTATGTAAAAAAAATGTTGTCCTGACGAAATTTTTGTTCGAAACAAGTGGGTGAATCCACCTTTAAAGTTCATATGTTTTTCACAAAATAAACAGAGCATTATTTTTGCAACTTTTTTTCATGACAGAATTTCATGTGAAATATTGAACCATGCTTAAAGCAAAAAAAAAAACTTTAAAATTGCATGTTTTAGACAAATTTATTTATTGTGTTCGATTTTGTGTCAACATAGGTATAACACTGACTAATAATTGGTGTAGAAATCAATAACAGTTGTACCTGCAAAACTAAAATTAAGTGATATTTATTTGCAATATTTATTTGTAACCTTTTTTAAGTGCTTACATATTTGCATTTTATATGAATAAGATTTTTAATCAATTTTACATGACACATGTTGAGTTTACAGTAATTTTCAAGAGACCAAGGCAGCACCTGTCGTCTTATACGCTTATATACTTTTATTTTATATTCCTATTGATAGAAAATTACCTGTGCCTTTTGAAGAAAAACAATTTTAAGCTTAATTAAATTTTAATTGAGCTAAAAAATACGATTATTTAAAAAAGCTTTATTAAAGTATATTTAAAATAAATTTTTATTTATATTTTTTTATTTAAACCATTTTCAATATTGCTTTTTATCTAAGCTCTGATTCATAAATATTAAAATCCTTTGATTCATTAATTTTGTATTTCTTACAGCAAGATAATGGTATTTTTCCTTTGTTTTTATTTTGTAAATTAAGCTGACAAAGTTTATTTTGCTTAAGAAAAGACAAATTTTAATTAAAAGGTTGCCATGCTAATACTGTGTACACAGAACTTTGTTACAAAGACTCTAGAAGCAGTATTAAATATTTGGAGGATAACGTAAAAGCAAACTAACTGCTTGTGCAATGATATGTTTTAAAATTAAAATAAGAAAAAAATTATAATTTATGGCATATTCATCAGAAATATATGTACAAACAAATATATGCACCACTACAACAATGCAGAAATAACAGGTTTTCTGTTATTGTTTAAGTGAAGGCCAGATATCAAAAGACTAACAAACGACTGCCTTTTCTTTATTTGCTTTTGATTTGTTGTAAACTACAATAACATAAACAAAGTTTGACATTCGTTCAGCACTAAAAACAGAATTTATACGATTACCTTATTAATATAACTTGTTTCAACCCTAAAAGAACCCAATTACGATGACATAATACTGAGATGCGTAAAGTTTAAACTTTTGTTAGCCACTTTTTACATACCTTAAATTGTTTTAAACGAAGTCATAGAAAAGATCTAAAATTTCATTTGAACCTTTCCAGTGATAAAGCACACTGTAAACAGAAACAGAAACTTAAAAAAAAAATTTATAACGAAAGTTGTGATAACTTAGCTTTAGCTAAAATTACCTTTAATTATCACGCACTTTATAGGAGGATCATGATAACGGCTCTTAAAGCGATGATAGTGAAGGTAGATAAAAGTCACCCCATATGCCGGTTAAGTCATTAGTACATACATATGGTGATGTTCAGAAATATGACTTCCACTTTCTCCGTGCCGCCATCGGAGGGTGTTAATGTTGCAGACATGTGGTTTCAGTAGGATGGTGTCACATACCAAACAGTGCGACATACATCTCTTAATTTATCAAATGTTTGCCAAAGGATTAACTCTAAGAAATCGACCATTTTACTGGCTACCGTCGCTTGCATACGGCGATTAATCAGAAATGTTAAGCAGTTTTAGGTCAATTTTAGAGCGTTGTTGCTAAAATGCCGACTAATTTTCGGTAAGAGAGATTAAAAATTGGACCTACATGTACGCGCCAACCGCATTTATAATTTAATTAATATTAAATAAAGCAAATTTGCTTGTCTATTAAAAATAATTTTTGTGTTTTATTTCAATTAAAAGTTATTCGCTTCAAAATAAAAATATATATTAAGCAGCAACTAAGCAATACAATCAGGCAGCATTTTTTCCCCCCATTTCCTCTTCTACATTAATTCGTCATAATGTCTGCTGGTGAGACCTACATACTTTCAGTATAACTGCTTTTGATGGTGATCTTTGTGCAAATAAACGTTTTTTTTTCGTTGTTGTAGTTATCATCGTTGTTATTACTAAATTGACATTGTGTGTTCGTGTCTACTTTCGTAGTTCTTATTGTTTTTTTTTGTGTATTTTTTTTATCCACTTCAGTTACATGTGTCAATTGTTATAACAAGATTTTTGACATTGATTGTTGTTTTCATGTGAAAGTGTATATACATACATATATGTTTGCGCTTATATGAATAACAAAAACACAGACATTCCCATATACCTCTAAATGAAAAAATACATATGTATATATATAAATATATGTATGTTTGCCTTGCTGAAAGTTTTGTGTGTGTTTTGTTTATAAAAGTTTTTTCCTTATTATTTGTTTTGGTACCAACCAGCAGTAAACTGCTGCTAGCTTAAGGGTGTTTGTATATGTACATATGTATGTATGTAATATGAACAAGTATATGTGGTATTTGTTATATCGTTGTTTTGATAATTGTTAAAATTAAAAGGAAATAAATTCAATTTTTTCCAAAAGGTTGTCTTAGTGATTATTTTTATTGGTAAAATGAATGTTTAATTAAAAGCAATAGGAATCGCATTGATTTTTTTTTTTACTTTTCGGTGACAATAAGAAAAAATAATTATACAAATACATACATATATTAAATTTCAATACATAAGTAAAGCTTAAGGAATTTTTGAAAAATTTTAAGCCGAAAGATCGAACTAATTAAATTTTTTATTTATTAATTACTTGATATCACCACTCAACCGAACTGACGAAATATTTTTTTATTTTAAAAAATAATATACTAAATTAATTAATAATGATATTTATCATAAAAATTAATTGCAAATGTTCCTGCTTAAGCTCTTTTATAGTGCTTAATTAAGTCTTCAGCATTACCTCTATTTGTGTCTAAGGGTTGCCGACTAAAGAAATTTTTACTGGAGTTAGTAAAAACTAAGCACAATATGAAGGAACACAAATTGCAGAAAGTAAAATAATCATTGTTAATTTACAAATTCAACACATCCGTAGAATTTATATTAAGTGTCTTTTATATTTTAATAAAAAATAATAGTTGATAATACAGCCGGGACATAAGCAATTTAAAATTATACTGCAAATCAGAAGAAAACAATTGTCATAAGGCCCTGGTATATTTAATATAGAATTTTCTTATCGTTTTACTATTATAAATATAGTTATGTATGTGTGATTAGTTACTTCAAAAAAATGATTTTGTTATATTGAGTTTGTAACAAAAATACAACATTTTATATAACCTGCTTGACCTTACTTCAAAACATTTTGTAGTTCTTTTTTATTTTTTATTTTATTTATTTATTAAAGTCTATGGATTAAAGTTCTTATGTAACTAATTACAAACATTTAAGAACAGAATATTATTACATTAAATTACATCAACATTAAGAGAAAAATCAATGAAATTGTGGTAATCATTATAGTTTTAAGATAATCTATTTTGTGGGTCAGCATCCGCGTAGTTTGATTGAAAACATTTAGCATAAAGACGAGTATAATTTCGAGTAGCTCTAGGGGGAATATTGAAGTTGATATTACTCAGCAGAAATTCGGAATTAACAGAACCATTTAACAAATTCCATAAAATCAACATTAAGCATTATTCGTCTGCTTTCTAACGTTGGCAAATTAATTGTGTAGCAGTGTACGGCAGAATGTTTATTTAAGGATTCCATCTTGTATGATAATTGCACTCTTTTAAAATAAATATTTAATGAAAAAACGAAATAAAAATGTTTCTAGCTTTAAAATGTTCATCAATAAATAAAAATAAGTTAAAGATTTATTTTAGAAAACAAAAAATTTAAATAATTTTAAATTATGAAATGTATCCTAGTTAAATATTTATAAAAATTTAAGAAACAAGTTTTAGCAACATATTTGAAACAATAAGGTACAAATCATTAACGTTTGGTTTGTGTACAATCATACGAATACGCAATTTTTTATTATGTATACGTCTACAGGCCTCTGCCAACATTTGGAGATTTTTCTACATTATATTTATTTTTGTAAAAATTTTACTAATGTTATAAAATATTTTCTTAATTTGTCTAAAAATTTCCTAAAATTCTAGTAAACTCAAAAAAAAAATAAATTTATCATTAAATTCTCTTTAAATGTTTTTAATAAAACATTTATCAACCTAGAAAAGGCTTACATTCTCTTCTTAAAGAGCTCAAGAAAACTTGTTTTCTGTTTAAACAAAACTCACCACGAACAGGGCAAATTACATATGTTTTGCAATAAGCCAATAAATACTCTTAACATGTTAAAATTAACATAGCAGTCACCACTGGTGTAACATTAACAGTTTTATTCTAATTAAAAATTGTTTAATGCAACAAGTGTTTCTGCTTTTCTTTCTTTCATTTCTGGTGTCATGATTTTTACTAAGGTCTGGCAAAAAAAAAATATTTTTTTAAAATAATTTTTAAAATATTATTAAAAACTTTCTTTAAACTTTAAAAAGTTTAAAAATATTTGATTTTATGGATGCCGATGTTACACAGACTATTGTTATCTTTAACAAGAAGACCTTCAGGATATAAGTCCTCACGCATAAACACTGCTTAATTTTATTGTTTACATTTGCTAACAAAAATTAAAACACACATATAGACACATACACACACAAAAAAATGAGTAACGTAAATAAACTATTTTTCCATATGCTTAACTGACACTGAGCTACGGTTACACAAAACTAACAAACGCACCTATTTACAGCCTTTAGGTATGGCAAATATTATTTTTGAATTTTAGACGCAAATGTGAACACATAAATATGCTCTGCTGCACCTTCTTCCCATCGATGTTTACATAATGGCCGCATCTGCTAGCAGTGCGGTGAGGCTT
>NDXZ01015640.1:0-23342 GCA_003055125.1 Paykullia maculata
ACCTAATGGCAACGCTGTCATCAATAATTTCGTATAAAATTGTTAACAATGTGTTAGTAAATTATTTGTTAATGTGTTAGTCACATCAGTTATTTCTTGTAGGGTAGTGTTAATAAATCAAAAAACAAATTTATAGAAAATCGTTGGAAACAATGGTCAAAAATAAAAATATAACATGCTTAGAGAAATTTAAAGGTTTTTAGACAAATTTAATAAAATATGTATGTATGTGTGATACTCTCTGTTAAACAAAGCCACTTCTACTGGATCAGCAGGTGTTGAAAAAAATAACAGAATATCGAAAACACTATATACATTGTTTTGTATTTAGAAAGAGTTGCCCTCTGAAAGCCATAAAAACGTTAAACATATACCAAACAGTTTTAACTTTTTTTTATATATCGTTGTTTTCTCTTTACCATCCCAACAAAAATACTTATAATTACATCTAATTTAGCTTTCTTTTGATTAATCTTATAAACAAAGGAATAAATATAATGATTTTTTATATGTATGTGTGCTTGTGTCATCGTATATTGTACTTTTTCTCTTATAAATTTCTGAACGTGTTAAGTGCTTTAATATATCAAAGGTACATTGCACGATCAAGTGAGCAGCGGCAGCAACTTGAAAAAAATATCTTCTTTGTTAGTTATTTCACTCTAATTGTTACTGTTACTGGTGCTGGGTTTGTATATTTTTTTTAAACCTTCCTGCCAGTTGTCCTTTTTAAAGGACACTGAACTTACTACAACTCTTAGGTAGAATTTTGTTTTCTTACACACAGCAATGATTTTTTCTTTCACTTCTTATTTTTTTATTGTACGTAAACTTACAGCAAAAAAAACACAATAATAATAAAATATATCTAAATACATGATTTTGTAGGTATGTATATACAGGGAAACATACAAACATTTATACAGTGTCGTACAATAACAAACCATGGCAACTTAAAAAACTTGGAAAAGAAAATCAACAAAAATCCATAGTTTGTATTTTGTTGTGTGCATTTTTCGTTGCTTATTTTCTTTGCCGTTTTGATTTCCCTCTACATTTTTGCTTAAGCAGTTTTTGTTATTCTTTGTTTTTATTTATTTTTCTCCCCCTCCTGCTTTTGTTCTCTATCCATTAGGACTCTAAAGTACTCAAGACACTTTATGTCTGATAATTAATTTGCTAAGATTTTTATGATTAATATTCGCCTGTTTTGTTTTTTATTGTAGTTGTTTCTTGTTTAATTTTTTATGATTTTCGTCGTGTGTACTAAACCCAAACAATCATCTGTATGGCAACTAACTAGGGTGGTGGTGGTGGGCTAAGAAAAGTTCACAAATACCAATTAGGGGAAAGCTAACATTTCAGCGCCAAACAAAATGTTTTACGGAGTAATTATTTGCAAGGGAATTTGTAGAAAATTGGGAATATTGTTGAAATGCAAAGTTTTGTGATTAAATGTAATTAACAGGACGAATTGTAAGGAGGTACTTAATAAATTAATCAAATAATATTGACAGAGAATCAAACAAACACATTTTGTTTAAATGATTTATTTTTTGTTTTCTATTATTTACATTGAAACGAAGTAAAATATATCCAGTGCTATAATAAATACTTGTAAGCATCGTAATTTATATATGATTATATTACATGACAAAGTATGGTTGCCCTCCATAAATCTACCTCAGTCAGTACCCATACTAGTGCACATTTTGAAGGACTATTGTTAATCAACCTTAATCAAACCTTAATCAAAAATTAAAAAGTTTTAAGTTTCAATTTATTATACAGTCTATATATATATAAAGTACCATGACTGATTAATTGATTAACCACTGCACAGCCAAAGCACATAAAGTAAAATTTGGACTGTGGGTTCCTCTACTGAAAAAAAATTTTTGGAAATTCAAATATCAAGGGTGTAAAAAAGGGAAGAATCGTCAAGTTTTTACTCGTGCGTGCTTTAATTAGTTAAAGAATTGTATTTTACTCAAAAAAATAAGTGGACCTGTTACACTGTTAAATTTTAGTATCTAGGCGGTGAAAACGGGTCAACATTTTTTTTGTACTCTTTGAAAAATCGAATTTTGGAGTTTATTTCTAATATTGTAAATGAGTTTTACAACTTGGTACTACAAACAAGTCATATACATATTAAGGTATTTTTAAATTTATGTGGGCTTAACTTAAGATATTTTGGCTTAGTTCTTTGCACATAACTTTGCTTCGATTTTCTTGATTTTTCCAATTTTTTGATACAAAACTAGTCGAAAATGTCTTAAGCTAATTAAATCGAATTCAATTGAATATTAAAAGCTATGTTATTTGGTTAATATTTTTCTTCTTAATTTCTAATCGAATAAATGGATTTTTTACTATAAATTAAAAGAACAAGTTTTAAATTTCAACTAGAAACTTTAAAACTTTAGATATAATTTATTTTGCTTCACTTAATTGTTTCAGCATGGGAGTGCGATATACAGACAAACGGCCGTAATCTTAAAGCCTTGAAAAGTCACAAAGATCTGATATTTCATATCGTATAGCTTGTAGTGATGCAAAATACAAGAAAGGGGCAACAAACTGGAAAAGATCATATCGCAAATATTTTAAAAAATATATATAATATATAAATAAAACTAAAAAGAATTACAAAAATTACTTTAAATAAAAGGAAAATAAAAAATAAACAAGAAAATAAAAAGGAATGTTTTTCTTTCTTGTTTAAAATATAGTTTATATGTTTTATTTCAAAGGAAAATAATGAAACATATTTAAACCCTAAAAAAATAAAAGAGGTTTTCATTAAACGTCGCTGAAATTCATTAATGTCCAAAACAACATCAATGTAAAATCATAAAGAAAAAAATATTTTTACATCTAGTTGTAGATACTTTAAATGAAACTCCTGTGGATTGTTTTTAATGTCGTTCTATGTTAGTTATAAATTTTTCATTTACTTTTACTTATTGTTTTATATCTTTTCTTGTTTTCTTACATTTTAAGTCGTTTTATTTTATTTATCTTTACTTTTTTATTCGCCTTTTTTTTTTATTTTGCGCTTGTACACAATTTTTATGACAAGTCATAAAAATAAAATTATGATTTTAACATAACATAACGATTATGCGAGTACTTAAAGCTCATTCATTTACCCAAAGAAACAAATAAAAGACCATCTACCCAACCAACCAGCCATCATTCATTCATCTTGGCAAGTCTTTGCTAAAACAAATCACAAAAGTAAAAAAAAAAAGAAATTATAAATAAATAAAGGACCTGAAATAAATAACGCCAACATATCGTACTCAACTTAAAGAGAAAAAAAGAAAATAAAAAACAAACGAAAAGTCAGACACACAATAAAAAAAAAAACTAGTCCAACAAACGAAATATTGTTGAATTAAATAAAAGAAAATTTTTTTAATAGGAAAAAGTAGAGCACCAACAAAAACAACAGTGACAAAGCAGAACCATAGACAGTACCATAAAGTAATATTAATGAAGAAAGTTTCAGAAAAATGACAAATAAAGCAAATTAATGAATACGAACAATATCAGTTAGTAAATGGGTGAGGCAGAAGAGCAAAGTGACAACAGCAAAATAAACAAATAAGAAAGAGAAGCGAAAAAGTTAAAAGTGAGCAAGAAGCTACAATTACAAACACATTGTGATTTTTAATATTTGTTACTTTTAACACTCACCATTATTAAAATCAGGTATTTTATTTTTCAAGTTAACAGATGTAATATTGGAAGGGCTTATTACCTGCATATCATATTATTTAAAAATTTAGAAAAAAAATATAACAAATACGACGAATTTAACCCTTGGCCTGTCCTGTGAATGACATATAATGCACCACAATTCTATTCTATTTGCATGTGCATCACACGTAGTGCACAAATGTTTTGATTTAAATTCAAATCTTATTTTGAATGGGATTAAAAGCTTTACCTCTTTGTATAAACAGATGCTTAAACGATAATTTGTTTGTATTATAGTAATTTAAGCCAGCAACTACGCTTAAAATTTTTAACAAACAACTTGTTTCGAGCACTAAAGACCGCGAAGCCGTGTTTTATTTAAATTTTTTTCCCAAAATCGATTTTCTTAACCGAATTTAAAGAAGAAATTAAAAAAAAGAAACAAAGACAATTTAACTAAAACAAACTTTTTGTCAGATTTTATTTTTACGAATAGAAGAAACTTTGTAATGAATGATAACGCTCTTTAAATTTGTATTTGCTTTTGCCTAAGAATTTGCTGACGTGTACACAAGTTTTGGGTTATTATTTTTAATTTTAGAAACAAATCTTTATTTGACAGGAAAATAAAAATTAATTTTTTTTTGGCGAAAAACAATTTTTAACTATTTTAATTAAATTAAATTGTTGTTGGCCAAAATAGTAGGGATCTTAAAGTATTTTTAAGATTTGAATAAAAACAAAATAAAATAAATTTGATTGAATAAAATATTGTAAAATTTACACATTTTTAAGAATATTAACTACATTTTAAATTAATTTTTTTTATGAAATTCCTTAAAATAATATATATTATTTTTGCATTTTATTATATTAAATCTTTTGCCATCCACATTGTTTAAGTTTACACAATGTTTAAGGTATATTTATGACAAGTACCGACCAGCTACGTACCACCACTTTAAAGGTCTACTCCTACTTGTGCCCTTAAAGTAACGCAACATGATACAAGTAAGTAATAAAAATTTCATGGTTCTTGTTACTGCTGCCTTTGTGACTATGAAATGTTGTTTAATAATAAGCCAGGACATTTCTTATTTATATAGATTATTTTTCTGCTCTTTTTTTCCACATATTTTACTGCATAAGCCGAAAAGATTATGACAAAGTATTGTGCTTAGTTTTGGCGCGTTACTCATTTACATAGTTATAAAAGAAACGACAACAGACGCATAAAAAGAATAACTACAGTGAAGAATGAAAAGTGCTGTATTTGGCCAATGTCGACTCTTAAATATACTTCACCAACAAAAAAGTGGGTTAAAAATATTGTAGTTTTTAAGTAAGGCTATGCATTTTTATTATTATATAAATAAAGAATCTATAAAAAAATTAATTTCAAAGGAGATTTTACAAACACAACAAAATAAAACAGGATATAAATACCAAAACGTTTTTGCAAATAAATAATTATTTTTTAATTTGTAAGATTTATTTTGGAAATTTCTTATCTAGAAAAAGGCTGCAAAAGACTTTTAAAAATTTTAATTTTTATATATTTTTGAAAATTTTATAATAATAAAAAATTTTCTTTAAAACCACAACTATTACAACTTTTTTTTTATAGAGCAGCAGTTGTTTTAATTTTGTTGTTTTGCATTATATAGCATTAATAGCTCTTGGTGTAAAGCTTTTTGAAGTTTGACATATATTAATAAAATTTTATAATAAAAATACAATTATTAAAAAGAAAGAGATTTATAAGAGGTAATCTTTGTTTAAAGGATTTATTTGAAAGCTATAACAAATAGTTTTTTTCACAAAAGAGGTACTTGTTTATTCGCTTAAACGCCTCTTATACCTCTTAAACTTAACATGTTATATGAAATTTTAAGAATATAAGAGATTAAGCGAATCACCCCTAATCATTTTTGAAATATTTTTATATGTTAAAAGTTTATTAAAAACACAACATATGAAAATTCATTTGTTAAAAAGCTAATGCTCATTTATATTTTCGCACAAGATTTTTCAGAAGATTAAGGAAAATTTAGGATTTTGTAACAATATGTATTTCAACACCTAGTTTGCTATTATGAATAAAAAAAATATTTTCGCCACAATGCTATGAAAAAACAGTTAAAAGTTTGCAATTTAGTTCAGAAGCGCAAATCGAAAGACGAATTACTCAAATTCTGAAAGTCTGACTCTTCTTCTTTACATGTTGCAAGTTTCAAAGAAATCCGTACAGAAACTTAGAAAAAATATTTTCTAATTTGTTTTTTTTAACACTTAATATTGTCCACAAATCTGTGCTTAACCGCACACACACACATTAATGATATGCACAGTACGAAAACACAAGCTTGTTGATTAATAAACAGGGTTAAGAGATAACGTATTTTATTGTTGCAATGTTATTTGTGGTCAAACGTCTAGAGGTTTTTACAATTCTTTACCACTGAACCGACTTGGATATTGGTTGCATCTCATAAAGACGGTAACATAGATAGACATACTTATGTAGCTAAGTTAACTCACAAAGTTCTAAGGATACTCGTGAAATGCCAAACTTTTCAATTTTATCACAGGTGGGGGTGGAGTTTTAATTATACTATAATTACGAAATTCTTTAAAGAAGTCTTAAACAGATTTTAAAAATCTTCGTTAACCATCCCAGAATAAACATTTTTTAAAATGTGTACCCCATTTTAAAACCAAGATACATTATATAAAGAAAAATTGTAAGTAAGGACATATAAATTGTAATAGATTCT
Organism: Paykullia maculata; assembly: GCA_003055125.1. NCBI lineage: Eukaryota > Metazoa > Arthropoda > Insecta > Diptera > Rhinophoridae > Paykullia > Paykullia maculata. The sequence continues at coordinate 6,486 of NDXZ01015640.1, forward strand.
TTCAATTATTCTTAGATATTCAATTATACTTAGATATTTAACATTTAGCGAATCTAAATGTGAAAGTACTTCATAAAGTAAATTTTTTGAGTAAAAATATAATTTTTTTTTAAGATTGATAAAAAAAATGACAAAAAAAAGTTTTGAGCAGAGTCTTTAAATTTTGATCCTGTAAAATGTGGCCAGTGGTTTACTTAAAATGTAAACTATAATCTTACACATAGAAAAAGAAATAGAAAATTAAGAAATACAATACACTTTGCCTTTTTAGCCAAACTGAAGTTATCGAAATCAGAGATATCTTTATTATTAACGCTCTCCTAAATATAAAATATTTATTTATTATCCGTGTTACGTTAACTTTAACTTCACCTAGTATCACCGCCAGGAATTTTAAAAATAGCATTAAAATTCGAATAAGAATAATAAAATTAAACAAAAAAACACAAATTATTTTAATGCTTCTTATTAAAGTCTTTCCTTTTTAGGTAGAGAGTTATACCTAAGTATTGAAAAAAGATGATTTTTACTAATTTTTCAAGGTACTTATTGGGTTTCTGCATCTGTAAATTTTTTTTGAAAGTCTATTACTCGTTGAAACTCTACTGAGAACATCTTGGGTCATTATTTTCTGATTTGGACTCCATCAGATTCGATATATGTTCCTATGAACATTTTAGAACCCTTTTTCTGGCTCAGTTTTTCTTACAACACCAACCCTTTAAACCAACAAGACTCTTTGTTATATAAAACTAATTTTTTTATTTACGTTTGCCAGTCGTCAAATGTTTTCACATACTAAAGCAAAAAACATTGGATGATTTTAAGATTCAAAACTAATAAAAGGAACACAAAAGTAAAGCCATATATATAATGGAAAAAATGTTAATGAAATTATCGATGAATCTTAATATAAGAAATATTTGTTTCGTCTAAACACTAATGATCTTGGTATCTCCGTTTTAAAAAAATCTAGTAAGCACAATTTTGAAATGGAAATATGTAATTAAAAAAACCCCCCCTGAGTAAAAAATGTTAATACCATAAAAAATTTGAGGTATATATACAAATAATATCGTTTACGAAAGTCTTAGTCATATGGTAGTTTACTCGATTCAGGAATACGATATAAACAGCATCGTTTTCTATAAACATAAAATTACAAAAATTAACAAGTTTTAAATGAACACATGTACATACATAAAAGGAAAAATTTGCAGAAGGTTTAAAAAGTTGCACGAAAAGTAAGCTTTTAAATAAAGTTTGCAAATTGTATATTTTTTCGACTATCGCTTATGCTGCATTTTCAGTTGAACTATTACATATTCCTTAATTGTTTTTTTCTTTTAATTTTTAAAATTATAATTACTACACTTTACAATTTTAGTGCTAGGTATAAAAGTTTGGCCTAGCCTAATTTATTGCTTTTATATCTTTCAATTAAAGCTTTCAAAAAAATGTAAAAGTTTAATAAAAAATATTACTTATACCAACCGTATTAAGTTAACTTATCGTTAAAGCAATTCGGCTCATTTGCCTTTAAACTTTTCAAGGCTCAAAATCATTTTTAACTACAGCCATAATAAATGACACTTGAAAATACTTTTGAAGTCTACTTAACATTTATTTCTGATACGTATTACTTATACGCACTGTGATTAATTTGTAGCCATTAGCCACGAACATAGTAGATAAACTTTTTTAAATATCTTAATATTACTTGGTGTTAAGAATTTTATTTTAAATTTATATTTTATTTATTCATTTGCTGTTCTTCATGCATACTTAATGTAAGGTTGTTAATAAATAATATCAAACTCGTAAAACGTAATGACATGGCGGCCATGGCCAGAAACATAGCAAAGTCCTATACAATTACAACATTATCTGCCATTAAAGCATTACAATGTGCCAAAGTAAAAAAAAATCAAGTTAATTTATATGTACATTTAATTTGTACATTAATTTAATGTATATTTCGTGTAAATTTATACCTACATGCATATGTATGTATTAGCCAAGAATATATGCGATAACATTAAAATTGATTTTCCATTTGTTTAATCAGCCAACTATATCCACATCAATTGTTTTTCGTGGTGACTTTATTAGATATAAAATAAATAAAAAAAAACTATCAGCAGACAGAACTGATATACACAGATGTGTAGAGATAAGATCTTCTTCTGGAAATTATGTTTTTATGCATTTGTGTGTGTATGAATGCATGTTTAAATGTATTTAAGTGAATAAGCAAGTGATATAAACGGTATATGTTCATGGAGTATGTGTCTGTCACGGAGCAAGGATATTGGTCACATATGCCATAATTTGATTTGCACTTATTGGAGGCAATTAAATGGTTATGCGACAGTCGATATATAAACATATATACATACATAAGTATACATAGTTTCGTTTATTTTACATTTACAGACAAATAAATGTTTTCAGTAAATTAAAGCGCATGAATTTTGGAAAGGGTTTAATATAAACGCAATTATTTTTGATTGTGTTAGAGATACCATCGACTTCTTTACATTGAAGGGATTTTTAAAAATTGTAAATATATATTGGAAGCAGGGAATCTTATTTCCATTTATATAGAAAATTGCTTCCAATTTAATAAATACTTTATAAATATCTACACTTAAACTATATTTGTCGTCAATTAAGTTGGCTTCGTTCATAGCTGGATCCTGGTGAGGAGCTTAATCGAATTGTCAGATGCCATAAGACTAATATGAAAATAAAATTCTGACCTTTAAGTAAAAAAGATTAAAAATTGCTTCATAGCTTTAAGTGTTTGTTACTTTATACTGGTCCTTCAAGAAAATACTTTAACATTTTTGATTAAGCAAATTTAAGGTTATAATGTGAGAATATGCTCTAAAAAAAGAAAAAAGTTTTCTTTGAAACATAGTAAAATTAGAAGTAATATTAAAATAACATTTTATAAATTTTAAAAATTAAATCTAAAAATTTTTTAATAGAAAAAAATAGTTTTTTTTATATTTTAAAATTGTGTATAATTGATATAATTATTGTGGTTAAGGAAATAATTTTTCGAAAGGCGTTTAAGAGTTTTTACTGTGCAATGAAAAAAATTTGAAAATATTTTCAAGTATTTTAGCCACTTGGTAAAAACATTGACGTAGCCGGTTATGAATTTAACTCATTCTCTTTAGATTACTTTTTATTTTATATTCTAACGTTATTTGAGGGTATATTTAAGCATGTGCTTTAGTAAAAGCAAATAAATTAGTATCATTGTATATTGCTTTATCACATACATTTAAACGTATAATAACCAAAACATGTTTGTGTAGGTAATGATAATGACAACATTCATATGTAGAAATATTCGCAATTACTACTAGTTTTATACGTTCAGATGTGTGTGTAAGACTGTATTATGTACATATATTACACATAAACCAGTATTGTATGTGTATATTCGTATTTATATAATGAACATTACAATAGTAAGCTTTAGTAAATTGTTTCTTCCCATTTATAAATTACCAATAAATTCGAAGGAAAAGATAAATCGAACCAATTTTTGGTTTCTGCTTGTAGTAGTTATAAATTAAGGCAAATTTAGGCAATGAATGTTTGCAAGTATGAGACAATATAGGCAAAAATATCGTTCATCAAATCGAAAATATCTCATAACATATGTTCTTATAACATAGGGAGATATTATTAAAAATTACACTAACAATTTGCCAAAATACCATATACAATTAAATAGTTTAATTTGAGCTACCGTTGGTACATATTACCCTTTAAACTTCACATATAATTTTTTTGTAATTTTGTTGCGAGATTAACAAAAAAAAATTCTTGGTAGTTTTTTGTTACAACTCAAAATTGGCGGAGAAGTGTATAATAGTTTCGGAAACTGTATTTATATTTTAAATATTTTCATATATTTCAGAAATTAACAAAAAACTGTTATTTTCTTTGCAGTTTCTTTGCAAAACAAAAAAAAAACATATAAAACGGTCACGATAACACGTTTTAAGGAACTAAACATTGACCGATTTGGTATTACCTCTCCTAATAAATAACGTTCAACATTTGACTACAACAAAGAAAAAAGTTCCAAGCAATAATATGTTTATAGGCAAATAAGTTTTTTTTTAGCTTTATTCGTTTAAGCTAACGATATGCACGTTTGCTTCCAAACAAAGATTATTATGCGAAGCATTTGCCAGTGAACGATAATAAGTCAAACTGCTGTTTTCTGTTTGCACACACTTTTGTAAATAATCATGTAGTAAAATGTTTGCCCCATAGCTTCGCTGGCAAGTGCTATTGCTTTAGTTGTTTTGTTATGATAATAGTGTCATATATCCTTAAAGCCAAAATAATGTGAAGAAGTTTAAGGGAGTGCGTGCGTAAGGGTATAAGAGCGTTTCAGCTCGTATTGAATGTTCAACTCATCTTGTAGGAAATTTAGTTTTAGTCATTCTTCAGCTTTTTCGCATGTCTGCATGATACCATCGAAACCATACTTTAGGAACAGGTAATTTATTGCTTGAATTTAATTTCTTCACATTAAAGAGTTTAGACAAAATAATAGAAAACATCGAATATTGGCTGATAGAGAATTAAAAAAGCCTATATATTGACTAGATCTTGTAGAATTATTAAACATTTTCTTTAAAGTAGTTTGGTTTTAAAATTTTTAATTTAATGAAAAGAAAATATCCTTTAATCGTGGTCATATACAAAGTGTATTTTTAAGAATTGAAAATTTAATATATAATTTAAGAATTGAAAAGTGCTAAAAGTATAGTTTTGATATACTATAGACGAGTAAAAATATTATTTTAATTGAAAAGTCGGCATTACCCTTAAAAATAGCTAAAGCTGTAACTTTAACTTACAAAAAAAAAACTACAATATCAGCAGTTTTTTGCAAAATACAGCAGCCCCTATAATTTCATAATTAAATGCTGTTTTTACCTTTTTTTTACAAATAAATAAAAATGTTTTTAAAATATTGGCATTTCTGAATTCTTCTTTTTTCATTCATCAAATATATACAAAATCACCTGATCAGAGATCCTACTAACTTGTTTGTGTGCAAACATTTAACTATTTGATGTGTCACCCATTAAAAGCTGATTCGTTTTATAACATAATTTGTTTTTGATTATAATAGCAAAAGAGTTATTAAAAAGTTTTTAACTTTAGGTCTTCTTTTTTTAAAAGAACCGACTTTAGCTTGTTGCTGTGAACACCTGGTCAATTTGTTTTTAATAAAATAAAAAATGTTAATTTAAAACTTTTTCTTTTAGAAAATACAAAATAAATTTTGTAAACAAATTTATCAAAAGAAAATTCATAAAAATGTATTAATTTTTTATTAAGAAAAAAAAAACATATATCTGAATTTTTAATAAATCAATAATTCTTTAAAAATAAAATTGATAGTATTTAAGCAAACGCCAAAATGTAAAAAGATAAAAAAAAATGTGAAACTTTTTTAACAAAAATATATAACCCTTATAAATTTTTAAGATTCCTTATATAGTTCATTTATTTTTTAATTTATTTTATGGCATATTCGAAACAGTTTATTAAGCAAACCAAAATAACTCAAACCACATCTTCTTAGAAGAAACAGCGGAAAAACTAATAATTTTGTTTTGAATTGCTTAGTATTTTTATTACAATCTAAGGCTATTTTCTGTTTGGTAGCCATTCAGCCATTAGTTGCTAATAATAAATAAACAAATAAAAAAAATATATGTATAGATACAACAACTACAAAGAACAAATGAATAAAGAAATATTTTTAGCATAATTTTTATAAAAAATGATTAAAAAAAGTATAAATACCTCAAGATTATGCTCTATTATCTTTGAAATATTTTTTGTTAAATAAACAAAACATAAAGCTTGACAGATTAAAATAAACACAATTTTAATAGTGCGCACTATCTTGAATGTGTTGGTTAACTTAAATGCTCTTTTAATTCGTTTATGTGCTTTTTCGTTAATTTAAATAGATTTTCAAAGATATAAGACTTTCAGCATTCAGCTATTGAGTTTTAGAAAACAACTTAAACTGTTTAAAGACTGGTTCTTACTTTCAACTACATCTACTTGGATTACAAAAAATAATTTTTAATTTATAAAAAATACTGCAACACATAAAACTTACAAAGAGGGTTTTAAGTTAACAATATTAACAAAAAAAAATTTAAAACAAAAAAAAAATTAAAGCACTTTATTGTCAATAATCTCTAAATTGATTTTTATTTCTAAACTATAAAGCACAAAGTACACAGAGAAAAAAATCCTGCCAAAATTTTAAACACAAAAAAAAATAAAGAGGAAAAAACTTAAACAAAAATTTTAAAATAAAGAAAACAAAACCAGTACCAAACTTTAATATTCAGATTTTATTATACCTAAACATAACGAACACACAGAGATACAATGTAAATACAAAAATAAATAACACAAAGTAAAATTGTTTAAGACACAGATACGATACTGAGTGCTTTACGGCGTCAATAAGACGTCAAAGTTACTGGGGGTTGGGGTAAAAATAAATACAAAAGCCGCCAAAAATTATAGCATAATTTTTGTTACTCTTTTTGTTACCATTGTATTGGTTGTAGTTGATTTTCATATACATATGTATATTACTGAAGAGATAGTCCTGGACCAAAACATAACAACTATAAGCAGACAAGCATAATAACGGTACATGGAATATAAAAAATTTATACATTTCTAAGAAATATATAGAAAGTGTGTAAAAAATATTACCCTAGAACAATAGACAGTGGGGTTGGTGTAACACTTTGAACTTGATTTTTTGATGGTTGAACCCCAAAAGGAGATTTGAGTTTTAAAGCATAATTTTTATATGTAAACAAAATTATAAATAAACTATAAAGCGTTGCACCTGTGTGTACACATATACAAGTAATTTCATTTAGACGCATGCGATACAGATTTTTTTCAAGAAGCAGGGGCATTACAGAAATGAATCCAATACATCAGTTTTTATTTTATATATATATTTTTTTTGGTATGTTTAGACTTTAAAACAAAATATACACGAATTAAAAATAGATTTTCAAAGCGATCGTGATAGTAATCACTAAAAGTTTATTCAGTGTTCCCATTTTAACGCTTTTCGGGTACTATTTGACACTTTTTTGTCTCGATACTCTTTTATTTTTTTCGAATACCCTTTTTCAAAAAAATAGTTTTGATAACGAGGAAGACAGCTTTAAAAATTTGTACGAATTTGCAAGAAAATAGTCGCTACAATTAACTTGAACACCTCATAGTAGTTCAGGTGTCGGAACTGCTATGAGGTGTTCAATAATATTATTGTTAATAATACGGTTAATTTGTTTCAAAAATTTCTTGCTGTTCATTTGAGGAAACATAAAGCCATAACAATGTTTTTTAGCTTAGATCTAAAAAGTGCAATTAGTTTGATAACTTTCAAACAAAGTCAAATTTTTCTTTTTTGTTTAATTTTTTGCTTCGATTATTTTTCTTTAAAATTTCCTACTTTAAATTAACTAAAGAAAAGTATAGTTTTTTCACTTTCCATTATATCTGCACATTTCTGAAATTTCTCTTATTTTAAATATAAATTTGTTGTTTTTAAATTTTAAATTTTAAATAAAAACTCTCAGCTTTGCTTTTATTTGTTCGAATCACTGCTAGATCTAGTCTGGCTTCAATAAGCTGTTTCAGCTAAAGAAAATATTGTATTTTTGTGTTGAATCCTGCATATTTGGATTGCACACATACCTCTGATAAGAGCAATCGTCTTTAAAGAATCTCCCTTAGATATTTCTAAAAAAAACTAAGCTACAAGAATTGGATTCTAGCTTTACAAAGTTATGCAACAGAAATATTATTAAAGGTGCAGATTTTTGCATTACATTGTCATAAAATATTACTACAAAACGAAAAACTGTATGAAATAGATCTTATTTCTATAATAACTTTCTACTCATGCCACTGTGCTTAGGAAAAAGGCTTTTCTATACTTTGCGACAACATTAAAAAAAAAGATAAAGAAATATATGTATATTAGGTTATATTAATGGCCAAGACATACAATAGTCTACAATATTATAAGAAATAACCCATATATACATACTAACATGGTTATATCTAGTTACATGTCGTTACCAAAAATACAAAAATATCAAGCTTAGATTTTTGTATAAAAAAAAATAATTTAAGAAAAGTTTAGAGTTTAATTATGATAATCTAGTTTGTCTATACATTAAAAAAAAAACTATGATAAAAAAAACTATTCCCTGTATGTCATATAAATATTATCAGTTTTATTGAAGCATTTATTTTGCCCTTAAGTTATCTGTCATTCTTATATCTTAAGCAACAATATAATTCTATAATGAAAAATTATGTAAAGACGACGCTTCCTGTATAAAATAACACATTTTCCTTTCAATATTCTACAGATTCTTCTAAGTTGGAACACGATATATTTTACAGACAAATATCATTTTTTATTTTTTTTTTAATTCCCTCTTCCAAAAATACAGTCAACAATAGAACTCTAAGAGCAACAAAATGTTTGCAAAACTTACTTAATAAAAAAGAGGAAAAATTGTGTTTATGATTTTATTTTAACTTTAGGAAAAATGTCGAAAATAATCCTAAATGTTTTACTTTAATTTCAACCACCCTTAGTCTGTGAACAGCACGCAACCACAATTTAAAGATAAAAAGCAACACAAGCCCACAAGAAAGAAACTAGAATATAAGAAATGCTAAAGGATACACATTGACAACTTTAAGAAGACATAAGATGTTTGTACAACTTTGGTCTGCAGAATGAAATTGTTATGTAGACCACAGTTCGAGCCATACAAATTTACATACATACGTAAAAGTGTATAAATTGTTTTACCAAAACAGCTTAAGATCCATAAATAAATTTCTTAACTTATGCCAGAAAAATAAAGATATGAGTTAGTATAGTAGCAAGAACGAAATTTTCACATAAGCAAATAAAATATTTTCAAGTTGTCATAATTTGCTATACTCGAAAAGATAGAAAAGTATTTAGAATCCTTCAGAAAAACAAAAAAAAAATTAGTTGAGGCAAGAAACAAAAGAAAATGCTTAAAAAAATATAAAAGGATTTTTAGATATTGTTAATAAAGAAGAACTTTAATTAAAAATTTTCCGCTAATATCTTAAATACAAAATTTATCATTAATTTATATAATGAAATCTTCTTTAAATGAAATATATATGATAATATAAAAACCAAAAAGAAAAAAACGCAAATTGAAATCTAATATTTGTTTATTACGTTTCCAGCCTGGTCCCAGAAAAACATGAGTAAAAATCTTACTTTGATTTTTGATATATGTAAATAAAAAGACCTTGATTGAAACTAAAACATCGCGGCATATAAGTTGTAACCTTAAACCTCACAGAACGTTTCCATTTACATCATTAACAGTTTTCCTTCTGTTTATGATACTACTCCCCCTTTTTTACATAAATTGATTTTTAACTTATGTTTGAGAGGTATTCATTTACAAATATTGCCTTCTTTTCATACCACCATAATAAAACAAATGATTTGCATTTTTAGAATTTCCCAAAACGTGTATCTTCCATTACAATTTTAACGTCATAAATTTTGCAAAAATATTACTTTTAAGATAAATTAAATTTAGTTGTTAGATTTTGTGTTTTTCATGTTTTAAGAAATCGAGAAAAAAAATTTAAGTGTGTTAAAAGAATACGCTAGATTTGGCTAAACCGAATTTCAAATACCCTGCGTGGATTACATAGAACTTGTTTAATGTTATTGTATTTTAGTGAGCCAGATATGACTGCTTTTTGGTCATTCGTCGGTACTCAATGAAATAATTTAATTTAAATATAATTTCATTTATAATAAATTAAATTATTTTGAAAGTTTTTAGAATTTGTTTCAGTTGTTTGTTCCATCAATTTCATTCGTTTGATTTTTAAAAAATTACTGAATTAATTTTTTTAGGAAGTTTGGTTGCATTTAAGAGGAATACATATAAACATGGCATAGGAGTTAATATATACCTATGTACATACACTCGTATATATAAATATATCTATTAAGTTGGTCTCTGGTTAAATATTTTTTAATTGTAACATACGGAACTATAACCTATACGTACAAAAGTAAACAAACAATTTTCACTTGGTGGGGATAAGATAAACAACGTTTTATTGTATATAAAAGGGGTTTGTTTTTTATTTCTTTAACGTTTTCTAAAAACTAAAAAAAAATCTATCGCAACTAACGTTTAAACTTATTAAAACTGCATTTGATTTGTATAAATTTAATTAAAGAATATCATATTTTCCATATAAAATTTAAGAAATTATGAAACGTTAATTATTCTAATAAGAATTTAAGATTATCCGTTTATTCAAAATTTTCTTAATTTGTATTGAAATAAATTTTTTTAACTACTACAAAAATACTAACAAAAAAAATTTTTTAATATAAAAATCAGAAAATATAAAACACACATCTATAATAATATCTGCAAGATTTGAAAAGACAATCATAACAATGAAAAGTCTGTACGCGAAAATTAAATTAAATAATTTAATGCAAAATTATTTTGATTATTTGCATAATACTTGCCAAAAAACAAATTGGATTTGTAACAAATAAATAAACAAAGCAGATAGGAAAATTCACAGATAAATAAAAAATTTACTAAATTTCTAGCAAAAACAACTCTAAATAAAATTTAAATTTGATTTTTGTTGAGAAAACCAAATGGAAGAATGTGAAAAGGTCTTCTGGAAGATGCTCAGGTGCCTTTCTAAACATTAAATTTACTGAACTTGCAAATTAGTTTGTGGAATGACGAGAATATCACAAAACTTAATAATTGTATTGATAAATAAAAAAAAATATCCAATATATTTTTTACACTGCGACAATGTTTTGAATATTTTCTTAAAATAGAAAACTAATCGAAAATGTTGTACAAGCGAAAAGAAGCTATGGCCCAAAACTAACGCCTGATTGTCGCTGGCTTCAAACAACCATATAAAGAATCAATTTGTATTATCATAACAAAAGAAAATATCTCATGTAGTATTTAGAACATGATATATCTTATATTTGCATTTTTATAAGGACATCGCAGCTTTGAGCACTTGACCATTTTGTTTTTGAAACAACTGTATTTGTTTTTCTTAAATTTCGATAATTTTTTTAATAAATTATTTATCTTTACTTCATTTTGAAATCTCTTGCCCTAATTTTAAGATTTTTTATTTTTGTTTTATTTATCACTTACTTGCTTAATTAATATTCATACAAACTTATGAATGTAGATAAACACACATACTGTAGCTTTTCAATTGATTTTTTATCAATATTTGTTAAATTGAATACCAGTTTTGTTACTACCCATTAATATTGCCATTTTTATTATGTGTTTTCCTCTGTCGAATTTTTTGTAATTTTTTTTTTCATTTAATCGATTTCTTAAACTGTTGTTCGTTTATTTTTCTATTCAGTTGTTTCTTTGATTGTGTTTTACCAACCAAATAATACATTTTATAACAAAAAAATTACTGTCAACCACTCAATGATGAAGCAGTTACAATAAAATAAAAAAAAATGTACGAGAAAAGTTACAAAATGTTGTTTATTTCCCTTCATACATTTAGTTTTTTCTTTCTTCTTCTTCCGTTGTATTTTTAACTACAAATTGCCACTGGAGTCGACAAGCTCTTGAATACAGGTTGTTAATTTAAAAAAAATCGGGTTAACAAATGTAGCACAGAAACTAAGGCAATGACAAGTACAAGAAACTACAAAATTCAAAAAAGTATGATCTAAAATAAAAATGTTAAAAGAAATAAAACATAAAAGGGCTTGAAAATTATAATTTTCTTTGAATTGACAAAATCACTGAAAACACTACATGAGAAGGAGAACAAGAAAAAAATAAAAAATTCTTAAAATTGTGTCAACTGAAGGAGAAGCAATTTTATAAAGAAGTATTAGAGACTTAAGCTTAATTAAATATTCGAAAATTCTAGAATATAGAACTTTAACTTTTAACGACAGATACATGTCTACGCGGCTGTAGTTACTATTTACAAATAAATTTCGCGCCAATCTAAAAGGCATTTGGATTTTTAAAATTTATTTGCTTATGGAAAAAAATGTAGCTACTATTATATGAGATAATGATTTTAATTAAAAATCTTCTGTATTAAACCCAAATCTAAGGAATAAATGTTTATCTTATTGAAATTTTGTATAAAATCATTAAAAGATACTTGTGTGCCAGATACATTAAAATTCTTAATTATATTTTTTTAACTTTAAACAAAACAGATTTCAATACAATTATTCACTTTAGTTTAATCGATGTAAAAGTATTTGCATTCAATTAATTCCTGACAATATATTCGAATTATATATGGTTGGCTTTTTCGTGCTATCACTGATAAAAATATCTCTTTAAAAAAACCATTGAATGAAAATAATATTTAAATACATCTTTACAGTTAGAAAACATAAAATTGATGTTGGCGTTGCAGTTTTAAAAGAAAAAAATTGTAACTAAACATAGTAAAGTTTTTGTATTTTTTAAAGATAAATAGTAACCCTTAATATTAAAAGAAATATATAAATTTTTTAAGCCCGGACACAATTATATTATTAAAATGATTATATTTTAATAGTGAAAGATGGATTTAACTGATGTTATTTTGTAGTCATTTAAATCATAAAAATGCAGATACTGCTGTATACTCCAATCACGTTATTAATAGTATCAATCAGTGGGTGTTAATTGTTGCACCAAATAAATTTTGCTTAATATTTAATATTAACTACCCAGGATTAGTAGTTGGATCAAACAAACAAATGCGTTAACAAATTAAACAACAACTAAAACAAACTATAATAAACAACAATTGAACATTTTAAAACAACAAAAAAAAGTCCTAAATTAGGTCTTTTTTCATAAATTTAGTCCCTTTTGCTAAAAATTGTCGTTCTTGAATCAAGCATTTCGTACTTAGTATTCGAATATCCATACTTTTAATACCGTATCGTACTTGAAAGTAAAGTAAAATGAAAAAAGGAAAAAAAAAATTAACATCCAGTAAAGAAGCACATGTTTTTTACTTGTAGTACTTAAGAAAAAGGTATTTTTCTAATTACCCATAAATTCTGATATTTGAATTAAACTTGAAATTTATAGTTTATTTCTAATGGCTAAGTTGACACGAAAAGTAGATCAGATATAAAATCTTAGATGGGTAGCCCATGGTCTATTTTTACCTAATAATATAAAACGCATAATATCCAATTACCTGTGATGTTGTGATGGTATAAAAAAGTTATTAAAAATCTTTAATTTTGTTATGTTTTTTAATTTATTCCTTGTTTGAGGAAAATCCTAGGAAATAATTTGTTCTAACATTTTTTTTTAACTATTTAATAATAATACCACGCACTTTTATAATTGCATTAAATCGTATAACTTTTTTTCTTCTAGCATTAATTTTTAAACATTTTACCTGATTTTTAACTTTATCAAAAGCTGCAAAAAAGTTTCAACTTGCTTGTAAATTAATTATTAAAAATATACAAAGAAAACCAAGCAGCATCAACCACTACAGACAGCAACAGAAAGTCAAAAATTTACTTCTTTTATCATCAAACACTGAACTCTTGAAAAATAAAAACCGAAAACTCACCTCGAAAAATGCCAAAAATTAAAAACACAGAATCAAAAAAAAAAAGGAAAAAGAAAACTTAAGTAAATAACCATTAAATATATAACGTCAGCCAGTCAGTCAATTTTGATCATCATTATAAAATTTTCAGAATACTAGGTCCTTTTATACCCACACCAATACCAATATACCGCAACATACAGCTAACGAGAATAAACTAAAAGTACAAATACAAATTTTAGTTAAATAAAGTAAATAGATGCAAGTTTTATAACGTAACTAACAAACAACGAAATAAAAAAATATTTGCTAGTGAAGAGTTTGTGGTAGAGAGTAAAACCCAGAAATATACAGGTAGTTAGATTGAAAAAAACTAAGAAAAATAGAAGGAAAAACATTTGTTTTTATTAAAATATTTTCACACTTATAGTTGGAATATTTCTTTAAACCCCTTTTGTTCAACAACAAAAATGAATACTTGCTGCTTCAATTCCAATGATGGCCATGTGTGAGTGAAGAAATTAGAGTGTTTTAGACAGAAAGGGTAATAGGAAAAGAAGGGAACAGAAAGAAAAAAATTGTTTTATGCATTGAAGTATTAATATTTAATTAACTTTTTAAGGGATTCGAAAAAAATGGTATAAAAGCGTTAAATTTGAAAATGTTAAAAAAATAAATAATAAAGGAAAATAAAAAACATAAAATATAAAAAAAGATAAGTATATATCTACAATTGTACAGCATCAAAAATCATTTCTTTTTGTGTTTTTGTAGCATAGTATTGTAATATATCACAACAGCCGGCAGAAAACCCTTGTCAATGTATGATAAATGAATGATTTTAATCCGAAATCTGGCTCATTATTAAAAATGGGATCTTTTTTTTAACATTCATAAAAGAAGAGAACATTTTTTTGCTTTGTTATGCAACCTAATACACAGAGAGCCAAAACTTAAGATGTTGCCTATGAAAAGACTTATATGTATTTATTGTTGTTGTGTATACATAAGATTTGTTTACGTCAAAATTTGATGGGTATTTTTTTTCTTTTTTTTGGTAATAACTAAAAAGATAGCTTTATATATACATATATTTTCTTATTATTGATAAAAGATAGCCCCAAGCTAAGCTGAAAGCATTTGTATGTATAAAATTAAAACTTACTGCTTTTAGTTATCTAATTCGAATTTTTTTAGTAGACAACACAATTACAAAAATTTAGCTTTTCATTAAACTCCACAACATTTATTCATGTAGCTGCTAAAATCATTTTTGCAGGGATATCTTATTCTATCTTTTCTATTAACGATTTTAAATTAATGAGAACTCTAAGCAAATCAAAATAAGGTACTGCAGCACGTCTGCTTTTCATCGTGTCAAATGAATAAGTATGTAAAAGCAACAATATGGGAAAACAAAAGCAACGAAATATTCAAATACTTCATAAAACACAATATATGACAGTGCTCACAAATGATTTTAATATAAACCAACTCATAGTAGGAGTTATCTTTTTTAAAAGTAAGATTGTTGCTGAAGAGACGCAAAGACTAACAGCATTCTTTTTTTTCGAAATTAAAAAAAAATTTTGAAAAAATATATATTATTCATAGTAACTCGTGAATTGGAAATTCAATAAATTAAAAAAAGAACATTAAAAACTCAAACAAAAAGCCAACATGAATTATGTTTTTATTTTTTTTATTTTGCAGAGTAAAAATTGTATTTTTTTACAGCATTGTCAGCATTGTATATATGCTTTTTAAAGCATGTAAATGATTATCTTTGAACGAATGAAATTAAAGTGAAAATCTTGGTAAATACAATTTTAATTTATTATTTACTTTTTTTTTACATTCATACGTGTTAAATTTCTTCTTACAATTTACGAATAAATTGTTTTTCATTTATATTATTAAGATATGTAACTCTATATATACATACATATTATTTTAGGGGTTGTGCATAGTGTGTAAGACTTTCGTTTTATACTTACATATATGTAAATATAAATAGTCTACACAATATAAACGTAGAGCAAGTGTATAGTCTGCTAAATTACAGCCGGTAATAGCCTTATATCTTTCTCTTTTCTGAGGGATAATAATGCCTCTTTTCTGAGAGCAATACACATAAAACCTATTTAAATACATTAAACATATTTGGGAGATGTAACATAATGAATAGATTGTAGCATAATAAACAGATAAAAAACACAAACGTTCTAGGTTTTTCATTTAAAATAATATAAAAATTCTGATATTCTGATATCACAAAGTAATGGCCGTAAATTACAGATGTTACAACTGAAAAAATAATAAAAAATACATTTGGTTTACCGAAAAACGTTTAATTTAATACCATTTACATAAGCAGTAAGTATTTAAGTGGGCAAGTTTTTACATAAGAAAAAAAAACAAATTTGCTACAGAAATGCTGGTATTTTTGTCTTTAAAACAACAAATTTGGTTATGGTAAAATAAGAAGTTTTAATTATACTCCAATTTTAAACCAAATTTAAGTATATTTAATTCATTGTAACAGATCTTCAAGAAAGCTTTAATTTAAAATCTTATTATTGGTAATATAATCCTGGCATCAAAATTCAAGTTTTTTTCTAAGAATTTTTTTTAATATTATAGTAAAAGTTTTTATATTTTTATATACACAAGTGGCCACAGAATTTTAAATTACTATTTAGTTAAATATTATTAAAGTACATACATATTTGCATAAATATACATTTAAATTACTCCAAGTTATTGCAATTTAATTTAAGTTTTTTTTATATTATTTTTTGTTTTTATTATTTAATTTGATTACATTTTGCTTTGCTTTATCAAGTTAGCACTTGACCATCTCTAGTGTAAATACAGTACTTTAGAAAATGCTCCCTAATAACCCCTGAACCAACAAAATTTTAACACTACCTGAGAAATGTTTTCCTTGTGGCACTTTCTTCTTCAATTTTGAATACACACCGTCTTAGTTCAGTATAAATAAAAACAAGAACTACCACTACAAAAATCATTGAGTTGAAATTAAGTAATAATAATAGCAACAACAATAATAAAAATAAAAATAATAAAAGTCACGGCATAAAAAAACAAACA
>NDXZ01015646.1:6428-20986 GCA_003055125.1 Paykullia maculata
AAAAAAAAAAAAAAAAACAACAACAACTGTTACTGCCAAGCCATATAAAAAAAGGATCCCTTTTTAAATGGGGGGTCGCTGTAGTCACTCCAACTACCGTTCTTTACTCGTACACCCGTTTTAAAGACAAATGAAAGTTTATGCGAGGTTGAATTCACCTTCTGCCTTAGAAATCTCACCCTTAACTTAAATGGTATGGAATTGAAATGTCTAAGGTGCTTGAGCTTATCCTGGCTTTTAATCTCAATTTAATGTTTTGTAAAAGCATATTTGTTATAATGGAAATGCCTTCACCTACATTATAGTTATGTTGCTGTATGTGCATTTGTGTTTGTGCTCTTTTTATACATATTTATTTGAGTTTGTATGTTTATGTTTGTTTAAAATGTGTTGCTGTAAATAGGAGGCGTAAGTGCTGCTGCTTCTGACGATGATGCTGTTTATTTGTTTCCAAATATATATTAATGGCTTGGTTTGTGTGCTTGTAGGTGTTTGGTAAATATTGTTTGAAATTAATAGAAGTTATTGCAAAATTTCGGGTGTAGAATACAAAATATAGGCGTTCTGTTACAAAATCGTAAAAAGGGAAATAAAATGTAAGTTCAACTTCCTTTAACTAATTGCTTAGACTTGATTATATGTGTCAGTTTAGTTTTACTAATTTTTAAACATTTGATATACAATTACACTAAATGAATCTAAGAATGTATCTTTGTTAAGAGATGCTTAGGTAAGTCTTAGTTTATTGTTTTGAATATAATCCCTGTCCGTGGTGGAAATGATAACAATATTCGGCATGACAAATACGTCCCCGTAAAACATCACCAATAAATAATATGCAGTCCTCCTCACTGGATGCCACATTTTAATAAGTTAACGATTCAAGACATAAAATTTGGATATTTAACTATGTGATGACTGCAGTATGAAGAATTTGATATTGCCGAATACAAAGCTCTTTTTAAAAGATATAGTAAATGCAGTAAGCATTTTCTGTCATTAGTTTTTTGAAACACACGATTGCAAAAATATTGTACAAAACTCAATATTTCACCCAATGCTAAGGCGATACTACACAAAAGATGACAACAAAAAATCCAAAGATATATGCATTTTTGTGCACACAAACAAGAAAAAATCTTCTTGAGCCTGGGCAAGGAACATAATCACAGATTATTTTAATATTCAATATGTTGTTGGAAAACGTTTACACAAACAATTTACCTAGTTATCAAGAATCACAAATATATTGCTTTAAGAATATAGATATCGTAACCATATTTTAGGAAACAAAAATATTCGATAAATTGTTAATAAATGTCTACATGAATAACAAATTTTCGTTAATTGACAACAAAAATGCAAATTAAATCTATAGTATTTAATATATAAGCATTTTTGAATGAAATCATTAGAAAAGCTTTAAAATTCATTTTTGAAACTTAACTGAATACCTGATGAAATTTTTTTAATTCGTATTTAATTGTCTACCCTGAATATTTACACGAAAAATTGGTATGAAACAAACAAGAGTCTTGCCTTGCCCAACTGGAATAATATATAAGTAATTTATCACAAAAAAAAAATTGATTTTTCTGTTTTTTGCCGATATCAAAAGAATGTTCTTAAAATCCCCACTTTGAGTTCAACCTACAACGTCACTGTTCAACCAAATCTAAGTACTTTTACTTATTTTCCATTTAAAACCAACAACAATCTACATAAAATTTCACAAAAGCTTTTTTGCTTATATTTAAACGATTATTTTCTAAACACTTTGCACACCCTCTTTCACACACTTAGTTATACACACACATACACACACAAATACAGGTGTGCATGTATTTATATATACCTAGATATTATGCTCGTATATTCACTTAAAGTACAAACGTAAATTTCTTATAAAAGATTTTCTCCTTAATAAGAAGAGATCATTGTTAACTCCCCAAAAAAAGTATTAGGGACAACAAATATTTTGACACAAGCACACATTAGGTTAAAGCATTTGGTGTTGCAGTTCAGCAGTAGTGCTACCAGTTTAGCTTTTTTGAGGTTAGATTTATCCTTAGATTTTAATTTTATTTCACATAAATGTTTAATAAATAATTTCTAAGAATGGCTCATTATAAAGATAAAAAACGCATTTATTTCTACTAAATACTAATCTGGTAGTAAAGTAGGAATTTTACACTTAATTTAATAGTTATCGTTAAAAAACTGCTAATTATTGCAAGTAAAGAGAAGAAACGACCGAAGTACAAAGTATTTCATTTATTATTTTAAAAGCAAACAGCAGGGGCCTTATTCTGGCATTCGATAGCGATCGAAATTTAACAATTTCAATTGGAATTCCTATACCTTAAGCAAAGAAAACTCGCACCTTTGAGTAAAATTTCGATCGCTATCGAATGCCAGAATTAGGCCCCAGGTCCCACATTACTATTTTCTAATATAATTTAAATTTTCGAATAGCAATATAACAATTTTTATTGAACTCATGGCATTTTTCTAAAATAATATAAATATATACATATGTTACTTTAAAAGGGTACGTCTCGTAGACTCGTTTACCTTACAAATATTTGAATTTTTTATCTGTTCATAGTTCCCTTGTAATGTAGTTTTACCGCAGACTAGACATCATCAATTAAAATTTACTAGCGAAAACTTTTAACCAAAACTGGACAGTTCCTAAAACAATAGTTGATTTCTTATAAGTTACAATTCGTAATAAGTTACAAAAAACAATTATCTAGATTTTGTATATTTTATATTCATTTTGCAAATCTTTTGATTTATCTTTACCATAATATTAATGGTTATTCAGGACATTACCTTCTTTGTGCTGGGTTTTCCACTCGATTACAGTGTCATTTTTTTAGGCGCATTTTAGATTCTGTCAATGTAAAACATTCACCAAAGACCAAGCAAAGCGCGAGTTAAAAAAAGTACTGACCGTATTTTTTAAGTGGTAAAACAATAAATATGTCAATTGATATCCTTGGAAAAGGTGAAAAATATACTTTACTAACAAGTGAATTATTATGTTGATTACTTTAGTTACTTGAAGTTTCTTTAAAAGACGCGTTTTGCTTATTAAATTTGGTAAGATTTAAACGAAAATAACTTAAAATTTCGTAGCTTTTTTGTTCACATAATTTGGTTTTTTTTAAAGCCCATGTAGTATTTTCTTCTCCTTTGTTTATGGCAGCCCTAATCAGGAGCAGCAATTTAATGGGTATGATTTTATTGGTGGGCGTAAGTAAGAAATTTACTTAAAGCAATATTATACATACTTAACAGTTTAGTTAGTGAGTGTATTTGGCATATTCTTACAGGTAAAATATATTTATTGTTTGTGTTTATATGTTTGCGTAATTTCTTTTCGCATATTCTTAAAACCAAAAATAAATAATTTTTTTTGCCAACAAAAAAAAAATATTAATAAATTTGTCTGAGTTTTTATATGAATTTGTGTCTGCTAATCTAGAAATATAAATTTTTGTTTTGCAATAAAATGAAAAATAATTTAAATTACATTTTCATATATTCACGAGTTTATGATATTTCAACCTTTACTTTGAATAAACTTTAAACTTATGACATATTTTTCTTAAATACATTTATGGTATTGTATTTGTATTTTTATGTGGAAAAGTTAAGCTTTAAACAATTTTTGTTTATTAAGCTTAAGTGTGGTGAAAAATATGCTTTAAGATGTCTATTTTTGATTTATACATAATGCAGATTCTTTGTAAATAAATCTTTTAGTCATTTGCATTAACCTTTCCAAAATGTGAAATAACAAAAAACTTTTCTTTTAAGTTTAGTGGTAATAAAATATTTTAATAGCCATTTAATATTTCTAGACAAAAAAAAAATACTTCTCTACGCATTGAGAAAAGCGAATGAATTCAATGCAACAGAATATTAAAAAAAGTATTAAATAATAATACTTTGCCAATAAGTTTTGAAATGGCATGATTTAGAACAGAAATAAATTGTACGAAAATACAAGTATGTGTTACTATTCTATATTTTCATACATAACACTGGCCGACACATATTTTTATGCCACAAGAGACAAGCGTTTTTTTGCATCACCTATAGTTAAGAAGATAAAAGAAAAGCATTTTTATAGAAATGCTACTTTATTTTGAACTTGACATGAATAATTTGTTTTTTAAAAATAATTCTAACAATAGTCTGCCATTATATTGTTTTATTTGCCTTGATATCTGTTCTTCATTATTTTAAAAGAATGAAGTAAAAAAGTTTTCTTTTAGGCCCCAGCTTATCATCCAAGAAAAATGTTTGTCTCCGATTATATTAAAGAAAAATTATAATATTTTTGTAGGCCTGTGTTATATTTGTTCGCTATCGGAAACAAAACAGGATATTAAAAGGACAAACCAACTAGTCCAATGAGAGAAATTGTGCAAGAACGAGGAAGAAAAAAGAAAACTAAGAGTATTTATGGTCTTAATTAATGAAAAAGTTTTTGCTTTTAGTGCATAAAAGTTGTTTAAATTATAACATTATAATACGCAAAGAGGGCATTAAAGAAAAAACTGTCAACTGAAATGAAATTATTGTAGTGCATTCTTTGTCCTTTTAGTATTTAATACGCATGCTAAACCAAATATGGGTAGCAATTTATTTTGAAATAGATACCGTTTAAGAATAATAATTTTTAAAATAAAATAGTTTGCATTAAAATGGCAATAAATAAAAGCCAGGCAAATTATCAATGAAACTTATTATGCTGTTTTAATTCGATGTTTGTAATATAAAAAAATAAAATTAGTAAATAGAATCTTGCACATCCTTAACTTAAACAGTGTGGCTCAGCAAACGTTTTAAAATTATATTTTATGAAAATTTGTTTCTCAATAAATATACAATTTTTTTTTTCTAAATAAAACCACTTTAAATTATTATTAAAATGATTTTTTTTTTACTAAAAATAATTTTTTATTAGTTTAATTCTAAGTAAACAATTTAAAATATACAACGTTTTAGTAGTGACAAATAACTATTTTGTCCATAAGCATTGTAGGGCAGGAGGAGATGCAACATAAAAATAGAAAAGGAACCTGAAAACAATAATCGGAATAGCAAGTATGGGATTGAAATCATTTCAAACAAAATATATATACGACGGGTCCGCAATTAGTCAGCATGATATTTATATCCTTTTATAAAAAATTGATTTAAGGCAACAAATAAAGAAAAAACAAAACTATTGTCAGTAACTATGCCATAAATTGCTAATTAATACTCTTGCAGCCGATTCTTTTATTATTTGTTAAAACACCTCTAAAACATAAATTTAAATATTATTAAGTTAATTGCTGTTTTAAAAAATTTATTGTTGCAACCTGCTTTCCATAACGTTTTCGTTAACTCTCAACATTTTGAATATTGCAACACAGCACTAATACAGGGTTATGCAAAGGAAGCTAGAATAATTATGGGCACAATTAAATTTTTACTTTACAGTAAAATATATTACTTCTGGCTGGTAGATGAGAAGCAGTACATATTTAACACTTTGTATATAAAATTGCTCTAGAAAGCAAATGCATTTGAAAAAAAGTTACACAAATTTATAGATCCTTTGGGTTGTTAATTTACAATAAAAAATGACTATGATACTTTAGTGAAACAATGTTAACAAATAAAATAAACTAAAACGAAATGAAATTAAATAGTTTGTAATGAATATAAGTTATTTATGATTATTACACACACACACACATTGGTTGTATGTAAAAGCTTGTAGTTATATCAGATGGTAATGTAGGAACAACAGTCACAGTGATGGCACAAATGCACATACCACAGTCTTGGATCCTATAGAAAATTAGCAGTTTGTGGGGATTTTTCTCTTCTTTTATACTCGTTTCAATGAGATTTTTGTTTACAAATCATTAAAATCATTTAAGTCCTTTTTTGCATGCATGCAACGTTAACAGGTAGAACGAGAATGAAAACAACTGAAAAAGTGTGATTTTAGCTTTAACAACAAATTTATCCACACAATAATTATACATAAGTGCAACATGCAAAAGAAGAACATCTCAAACTCCGAAATAAAACAAAATAGAAAAAAGTTTTATCTCGAAATACATATCATGAATATTTTGTGGGCAATATGGAAAAAGAGTATTTAATTTAGAGCAGAATTTCTTATAATTTCAAAAAATAATTGAAAATATTCTGATTAATATTGCCCTCAATCTATGGGTTTATTGCGCTTTCGAAAGACGAATGACCGTACTTAGTTTAATTGTCCAAAAAATTTGAAAGGAGCCTTACATATGAACAACAAAGCTTCGATTTGTTAATATACAACACAATTCTCGATTCTTAATTTTTCCTTCCTATCTTTTTCTTCCTTTCCCCCTATCTTTTTTTATCTTTCCCTATCTTTCTTTTCTCTTTTTCCCTACAAATAAACGAAACAAACATTTTAAACAACTGAAAAAGCGACATTCGTTGGTTTCAAGAAGTAGTTTAATTATTCAATACCAGCCACTTTAAAAAGTCAGTTTTCCCATAGTGCGTCCTTACTTCGACTGGAAGTGCATGTATTTTGTTGAGTTGCATTGGTGGTTGGGCGACATGCAATTAATTCTCTAAGCAGCTAGTGACGATGTAACGTTAACACAAAAAGAACACACACACCCACCATGAATGTACAACCTTGCAAATATACTTTACAATCTACAGTTGCAGTCAAAAAAATATCACCACATAGTTATAAAATATTTTTTAACAAAAACTGATGTTTTGGTTGTTTTTATATCCTTCACCAGAGGTAACAAGGGTATATATAAGTTTGTCATTCCGTTTGTAAATTCTACAATATTTATTTGTATCCTTATAGATAGGAAAGTCGACTTAGCCATGTTCGTCTGTCTGTTTAAATCAAATTTTCTCAGCCCCCGATGTTGTATCAAACAATCAGAAAATCTCCTGAGATGTTTTCTGTTCAAATCCAGTAAAATCGCTTATTCATCGACCGAGATATAAGCCACATATGGAACTGTTGTGCTCAATTATTTTCTTTTATCATAGTAGACGCAAAACTTTACATATGCCCAGACACACATAAATAATAGCTTCAAATTGCACAAATGTTGTCCTTTAATGTTTCTTTTAGTATAGTAGTGTATCGCGCTCTGTGTGACTTATGGCGCTGATCTGCACAAATTATATGCCTTCAATATCCCTGCATTCAATTTGGGATACAAAAAAGTTTTAAACAACATTTTAGATACAGGTTTGCAGGTTTGCTATTATTATGATAGACACTATTGATCATATACATGTTAAAACGAATGTACGACGAGAAATTAAAAGTAACAAACACCTTAGAATTGCATACGAATATATGCAGGTTTTAAGTTCAAGTACGCATTACAAAAGCTTAAAGGAAGTGTCATTACCAATGAGTAACTAAACATTCAGCATTAGCATCGTGTTTGTATTATTCTTAGTGTGTTGCTGCAGCTTAAATTCTTAGTTTCTAGTATGTAGTAAAAGTGTAGAAAAAAATGCACGTAGCAAAATACACATGTATGTTTGTATATTCTAAACTCAAAAGTGCTAATTAAATGCTCTCGATTCTCCATCTTTTCGTTAAATAAACAAAAGAAAAAATTTAAAATTAAAATTGAAACGACAAAGAAATAATATAAAGAACAAACATAAAGCAAACAACAATACACGTACATTTAAGGAACATGCATGTCATTGGCAGACAGTCAACACACAGTAGCAACACTGTGTGGCACTACAATAGGTAAGACAAGTACTTAAGAGTTGCTTTTATTGTACCAGTAGTTTGTAGTCTTGTTGCTGTACAAACGGATATTGGCAAAGCTGTAATGCTGTTTAGTTCGTTAAGAAATGCATTTGTGCATTGTAGTCGTATACAGAGCGTAAGAGCAGCGTAAGAAGCTTGTCCTCATTAAAGGTGAGAAAACACTGGTAACAAGTGCACAAGTTTTAATTTTAAACAAATTAAAGTGCAAACATAAATTAAAGTAAATTCGTGATCAAATATTAAACGCAAAGTTTTTACTTGTAGTTCAAAAAAAAATTATACAAAATTAATTATACGATAAAAAAATTGTTGTATTTTTACAAACAAAAAAAAAAAATTAAATAATTAAAGAAAACCATTTTGGCATATTTTTACAGAAAATATTTATGTAAGCTACATTGCGTTTATATAATTAAAATAAATCTATTAACACGCCAATTATGTAGTTAAAAATTTTGCTTTATAAGAAGATAATTTTTAAAATTTATTTGTAAATACTTAGATACGTGTATGTATGTATCTATGTGACTATTAAAAACCTGTCTGAACTTAAACTGCGCACATCTCCTCTTAAAATGTTTGCATTGTTTTTTTTAGAACAAATTTTTGCTTTTGATTGATTTATGTGTGAAAAACTTTTAATGTCTCTCTAGAAAAATAGCCTAAATAATTTTTTTAAGGATATATATTGATATATATTGTAGCTACCCAGCAAAAAATAATAGAAAATTTGTAAGCAGTATATACTTCTTATTGGCATACGAATGCACTTCACAGTAAACACAAATGTATTGCCTTTACAAATGCAATATTGTAAGGCAGAAAATGGTAAACATTTTTAATTTTTATTCATTGCCTTACAGTAGTGCATACTAGAAAGCATGTATGAAAGTGTATGGCAGTGAGAAAAAAATTATTAATTAATTAATCAGAAACAAGAGTAAAAATTGAGCTAAAGAAGCAACAAAAGCCCATGATTTCATTACATATTTACTGCGCTGAAATAAGCACTTGAAAGAAAATGCGCCAAAGTGGGACATTGCAAACAAATTTCATGCAATACGTAAGCAGGTTTGTAAGCAATAGGACCTTCACATTTCCTTACAAACCTGCTTACGGCGAAGTAGTAGTTTTTGCTGGGTATCTACCGCTTAAGAATCGAAATGTTTACCGAACTTCAGAAAACTCTGTTGGTTGTTCATCTGCTGAAACTCATCCTACCTTGTTAACTAAAAATAACATAACATAACGTTAACTTGGCACCCATTGCCTTGACATTTCTTAGTAATTTAACTAAACACTATTCTGAATGGCTATAACTCATAAATTTAAATTAATCAAGGTTTTACATAAATTTAAAAATAGTTTAAGCGAAAGCAATTTTTTTTAAATAAATCTAATTTCATTATATAAACTTCATGACTATTCGGAAAATCACGCATCACTTTGTCTTTACTCTACGACTGTTTGCCATCAGTAGGTTCTAAGAATGCGATAGCAAGCACCTTAGCATAAGGGCGTAGAGAAAAAAAATTAAATTCATTTAGTTGGTACAAAAGACGTATTTCGCTAAAAATTATAAAAGCGACTTAAATTTAAAAATAATCCTTAAACTCTACGATTTTTAATTAGATAATTAAATATGTGTATATATTTGCCAGCAATTACTTCTTGTCGTGGTTTAATCAGTTTATTAATTCTGTATACACA
This sequence comes from Paykullia maculata, assembly GCA_003055125.1. Lineage (NCBI taxonomy): Eukaryota > Metazoa > Arthropoda > Insecta > Diptera > Rhinophoridae > Paykullia > Paykullia maculata. The sequence goes on from NDXZ01015646.1 coordinate 15,976, forward strand.
ACATTTGGCTTGCTCGACACTTAATTTAGTTTCGCAAATATGGCAGAGACAACAGCATTAAAAACGTCATTAGCGAATAGGGAAAAACATACTTTTGCAAGCTAAAAACTTAATGTAATTATTATAAATTCAATTTGCATTAATTTCTAATTATAGATTTCTCTTTCTGTCTAGAATATCGACAAACGGCACGCACATTTTAAGCCTCATTATTGACTTAATTGGTATGAATATTACAAACTCACCAGTGTTGTGAAGAGTTGTAAAAAAAAGGAGGCTAAATGATACAGCCAGATACAGTTAAATTATATAAACGAGGCAGGAAAAAATCTCACATTGTTTATTTGATATGTGGTTTATAATTTGAATGCTTTATTTATGTCAAATTATAAATTGTTTAATTTGCTTAAATTAATATTAAACAGTTTTTAAAATTAACTTCAAAACATCTAATTCAAAGCTAGGAATAACACAAAATATATTTAACATAATTTGAAAAAAAGCTTAATTGGCAACACTGCCCTTCACACGTAGTAGCAAATAAGCGCCCTAACGCCATAAAATGCTTAATATAAATATTGATTTGAAAACCTATAAACGCGTAATTTTGATAATGAACTAATTACCATAACACGAAAGTTGTTGTTTTTGTTTTTCTTCTCTTACTGTTGCTTACGATGATGCTGTTGCTTGTATTTATGTCCCTTATGTCCTTTCCTTTCAAATAAAATTCGAAAAAAGTGCAAGAATTAAAAACATCTAAAAGTAAAGTGCGTATTCAGTGACATAAAGGTGTATAACGCCAAAGTCTTTAAAAAAATTATATTTATAACAATTTAACTTTAAACAGTTGCTTATCATACTGATTGTGCCATAAAGGTGTAATGTTGATTATTGTTATTATATTTTCTACCCGACTTATCATTTCTCTTTCAAAGGCTGTAAAAATTTTTTAAAACCTTTAACTAGTTTGTTGAAGAAATAGAAAAATCAGTTCTTTAATTACAGAAAAAAATATGTGCAAAAAAGTTCTCCGTTTTTATATAAAAAAAGTTTACATGAAGTAACAAACAAAAAAAACTAAAAAATACTACAAAGATTTTCTAATTTTCTAGACCAAAGTAGACTTTTTTATTACATAAATATATAAATATTTTGGAAATTTTAAACGTAAAGTTTTGAGACTAAAAAGCAAATGCATGAAAAGGCTTAATTAAACCTCAAAAAAGCTAACATTGCAGCACTAGTAGACAATATTCCAGACTAAATCTTAAAGTTAATTTAAAATGCCAATTATTAAAACGTCGTTTTAATGCTAATTTTGTCGTTTAAAGATACGTATATTTACAGACAGCTAATGTTACTTTTAAAAATATTACAAAATTTTTAATAAATTTATTAAAGGTTTATAAAGCAAATTTTGAATAAAAATTTCATTCAATAAACCTTTAATAACTTTAAAAAATTATTATACTATTCTTCATTGAGTTTATATGAAACCAGATACAACGGTAAGAAATAAAGCAAATCCGAACCGTATTTCTTATTATATATTAATTTATATTTTTCACTTGTCAAATATTAGTTATTTTTAAATAGATCGGGTCAAATATTTTTTGAGTTTTATATTTCCAGTAAACAATTAATTTTTAGGTTAAATTTTCCCCCTTATAAATAATAACTGTCCACAAATCCTAGTTGCAACAGGACAACGCAACTGACCGGTAGGAAAGTAGATTTAGCCATATCCGTCTGTCCGTCTATACGTCTATCCGTCTGTTTGTTTATCCGTCTGTTAAAATCAAGTTTTCTTCCTCCCGATGTTGTACGGACGCGTTATTGGTATCGAACAATCAGAAATTTTCATGAGATGTTTGCTATGGAAAACCAGTAACATCGCTTAGAACTGGCCAAAAAAGACGACTACCAATTTTTTTTTTTTTACACAAAAATTTATTATATTTGTGTGTAAGGACATGCTTTTTGAGAAATAAAAAAATTTTTTTTTCGAGATATAAGCAAAAAAAAATATAGATATAGGCCAAACATTTTTTTTTTATGTAAATACACATAGTGAAGGGTATATAAGATTTGGCAGAGCCAAATATAGCGCTCTTACTTGTTTTTGTTTTTGTCAACTTGAATTCAATATTCAGAAAATCCTATATTCATCAAAGATATAGTGAAGAAAATTACTTCTATGTTGTAAATGTAATGATAGATATATTTTAACTTAATTGTTATTTTTTTAAAGCACCTTTTAATTTTATATTTTAACGAAAAATTATTGAAAAATTCTCGTTTTCTTTTTATTATAAATACATAACCCTAATAAAATTACTGCGAACAATTTTTTTTCTGTTTTCTTTTTATATCTTGGCCAATCAGTATAATATTATTATAATTTTTTTTTAAAACACCATAAATTGTACCCTCCTTCTGAGTATATACAACACACATGTTTCCCAGCATTAATTTAATTTTGTGTCATGTTTTAAGTAGAATATTTTGATGATGTTCTCTTTATGTGGATGCATGATGTACATACATACATAGTTATTTGATTAGCCTAAGGATATTTTACCATGTTATTGATTATAATATATATACAAATTTAATGTAAATTCTTCTTGCTGTTTTTGTAGTTCTTGTAGTGATTTGTCATACTTAAGCAATAAGGAAACTTTAATTAGTTTAATGATGCTTAATTTCATTTCCAATAATTATTAAAATAACAGGATTTGCTTCTAGGAAGCTTGTGTCCTTTAAAGAGCTAGTTGCTAAAAATAAAAGCAAGTTTGCTTAAGAGCAAAATATTTTTTAAATAATTTACATATATTTTATTACATATTTGTTTGTAGTGTTGAAAAAAAAATGTCTTAAATAGAAATTAGTTTTATTTTGATTTTTTTTAATCTAATGAATGTTTTTCCTTTCATTACATTGGGAAAGCATATAAGCAATAGCTTATAAACTAAAAACGGCAATAATTTGGTCACGTCTTAATAAATTTGAAATAAGTCTATATAAATTATTATCCTTTTATTAGACACAAATCAATTTGTTCTGTTTGAGATGTCATTTATTTATCAGGGCTGCGTTGCTGTCAGGATTCGATGAAACGCACTTTTTGAGCGTTTGTCGTCTGTATTTGATTGCATCTGCAAATTGTTAGAACATCACGTATCGCGGTCATTAAATTGCTGACAGCCACATTATTGTCGACAAAATCATCATTATCGTTATGGCCATTATAATTTCATTGACTTTTGTTTTACTGCGTGCGTTTTGGTTTTCTTGTTGTACATATATATATATGTATATATTTCCATATATGATAGTCTTTCTTATATTCTTGTGTATAAGAGTTGAGGGTAAATTAGTTGGGTTAGTCAAAATAATGCAACACTGTTGTCGCACAATCACACATACATATATTTTAAAAGACAATTTTTAAATATACATACATGCAAAACGCATACATACATGCACGAATACATCCATTATCTACTTATTACAATTTTCAGTACTTGAAATATGTGAAGAAAGCAAGTGATTATGATTTTTACTGATTATGTATAATTTTGACGAGTTATTTAAATTTGCTTATTATAGCCATATATAAAAATGTAATAAAATAAAATGAAGGAATAATAATAGTTTTAAAAATTTACATATAAAATTACACTTAATAAATTGCAATTAGTTTTTCTTTTATATTCGCTGTGTCCATGTTTTAATATTTTTGGTTAAAATCTTTAAATAATTTTTTGTATAGCAACCAGCCACTGATTTGCTTTTAAATGTTTTAAGTATATTTTTTTAAGTATCATGCAACCCTTTACTTAATGTTGCATAAGCTAATAGTTTGAGTATGAGTTTAATCCTAAACCAAAGGTTTTGTTTCAAATGGCAATAAAATGTGATGAGAGATGGCGAGACGTGGAATTGTGCACATGTTGCAAATGTATATAAATGAGTGAGTGAGTGAGTGTTTATTGTATTATGCTTGCTTAACTTAACCGAAATCCAACAAATGACGGAAATTCAACTAAAGACACAAAATTGCAAATTAGTTTATTTTACATCTCATAAACGCAAGAAATTATTTTGAAACGACAGCTACAATAAAAGGGTTATGGTCCTCTAACAAAACACATATATGTATGTATACACATTTTATAGTCTCATCCTGTCATGTACATGTCATCACATCTACTGCCACTATATACCATATAACTACAAATGCATAACCACGATTAGGGTTGGGCCAAGAATTCAAAAAAAAAAACTACAACTATCATTTTAACCACAATATTAGTTTGCAACAACATGACACAAGGTGCAACACGTAGTCAAATTTCAACTTGTAGTAATTATCTTTAATAATGTTCATTAAAACTGACAAAAAAAAATCCACCAAAAACAGAAGAAGAATTATCATATAGCCATGACTGCGACATGTGATGATGTTTGCGTTGATGTTAGTGACAACGACGATATGAAAGATGATGTCACTTTGAGGCAATGGATAATAATGACTTGAACTTAACACACACACACGAACATACATAGATATTTTAAATTTTGATAATTCAAATGTTATTCTACACATGTAAGACAATAAATGTCTGATGACAAAATAATGTTAGACATATTAAGTTAATGCCAGGATTGGGATGAGCAAATTTATATAATAGAATTCAAAGTGAGTTACATATATTTAAATTTTAAATAATTTAATCTCTACAGGTTTATAAAGAAACATTAAGTTAAGACTTGTGATTTGAAAAAAAACAAGTAAGAGCGCTATATTTGGCGGTGCCAAATCTTTTATACCCTTCAGTACGTGAATTCCGTAAAAAAACATTTTTTTTTTGCCGATATCTTGAAAAAAAATTGTTTTGCTTATATCTCGAAATTTTTTTTTTCTATTTCTCAAAAGGCATATCTAATTTCTGATTGTTTGATACCAATAACGCGTCCGTACTACATCGGGGGGCTGAGAAAA